>JABMBT010055083.1:0-12124 GCA_018906895.1 Odontocolon sp. PSUC_FEM 10030002
AGATCTATAAAGTTGGGACATACCGTCTATCCGGGCAAAAATTACTGTACTGACAAACAAAAAAGATAGGACAGGACAGAAAATTTACAGCGCTCTTCAGTGATTTTTTATGTCTTAACCATACTTTCTGCTGTCATATATATAATTTTTTACCAAATAGGCATCTTATCCCCGATTAACCGGATTGCGCAGTACTTTTTACCGGATTTTAATAATATTTTTTATTCTAAATTTCTCTCCGTGTAGGTACGGGAAATGGCGAAAAGGTAAATCATCTAACTGTAACTCAGTTTGCCAGTTTGGGTTATAGACTCAATTAAAGACCTTTAAGTTGGTGACCAATTTATTGATAATGTGTCCCAAAATTGCAACTATAAAGATACCGCGGCGGCACGCTTTACCGTACATTTCCTTTTACGTTTGAAGCAAACATAAACTTGCGGTTTGGAATTCTCAAGAAGTTCCAGGAAATTCCGGGTTTCGCGTCCGGAAAGAATATACTTTTTCGTTCTGGTAGGAAGAAGTCTTTTCGAAGCTTGGGCTTACTCGACTTCGTCGTCTGTCGCTTCTACGTCAACGACGATCTATCGGAACGAGATTCTCCTGGAGTACCAACAGCCTCCAGCGATTGGCTATCCTCCCTCACTGATACGTTGTCCTGCAGTCCGGGTGTACAACGACGTCGTACGTCCCAGGATTCTCGGCTTTCACGCTCCGGAGCTACAATCGTTCTACCGGCCAGTCTCTCTCTATTGTCACCGGATTACACGAGGATTTACTCGGGAAATTGATACTCCGTTTGTCCACACGGTCGAGCGTCCGTTCATCCTTCCAGTTCTCGTACTCTGTTTCATCTCTGTCTCCTGTTGGAAATGACCACGAGCCTGAACAGCATGAGAATACGGTGGTAGTCCATGCTTGTTGCCCGAAGTGAACTCGGACGCACCCTCGAGAACATGCCAAGCTCCCGGTAAATAGGAGAGTGGCTGAGTCTCCCTTATTCCTTCCTCAAACTATCCTTGTATTCGCACAGCCACTCATCTCCGATCCCCCTTAACCCACAGGCAACGATGAAGTCGACGAACATTATTTCCCTTCTCTCACTGTTTCTCCCTTTCCTTATCCACCTCGAGTTGTACTCCTTTGCATTCGCTCAACCCGGAGTTTGTGATGATTACTTTTCTTTCATTAGATAATATTAGACACTCTCTCGGGAAGTTTTATCCCGATAATAGCAATGTGAAGATTCTTAATTCTGTACTGCAATCGTTCTAAAAGTATCACAGATGTAGTCATTCCAGCTGCGGTCACGTTTCCTACTTTTTCGCAATGACTTTTACGAACAAACTTAACCAACACTTTCATCGATTTTGGATCATTGGTTAGTCTTGACATGAAATAATGTAATAACATCAAAATCCTAAAGACTGTATAAGTAAGTAGCAACTGACGGATGCACTAATGCATATGTGCATCGTCATCATCATGAACCCACGTCTGTCGCTATTCACGACTATCGGAAAACAAGTCGAGGTAGTACAGTAAGTATAGTGCCATCATCATCAGTACACGTAGAGGATGTCATTAGTTGGACAACCTGCTTCTACGACGATCTGACGTCACTGTAGAGAGTGGAGTGTATACTGGTCCAAACTTTGCCTGATGCATCTGCATGGATGTACCCTCGTTGCATCGACACTCTACTCTGTTAGTGGCTCGTCGGCATCGTCGTCGTCGTCGTCGTTAGGAGTGCGAGAGAGATTCCATCCGAGAGCCAACAGCTAGCTGGTGGTCCTACATGGATTCGGTTAAGGAGAAGCATATCCTCAGTGGTGATGTAACATCCCGATACAACGTTCGGTAATCGGGTACACAAGTGCTCTTGTGTCAGCCTCCGGTCTTCTCCCCTTTGCTCCTCATTCCCTATAACGTTGAATGTATGTCATGTAGTAGTACTGTTGGTATAGATGTCTACACCTATTGAACATATACCTAGATGACATATGCTGGATTTACCGGGCTTGTGTATTGGCACGCTTGATTTCGTTTAATTGCGCGTTCAATTTATACAAGCTAAGAAAACGAGAGGGAAGGATGGAAGTGTTCTTCGCGCTTCGTGGATCATTAACATGTCTGGCTATTCCGGCTATATCTACTGGATCACACGAACACATACTCTACTGGATTTTTGCTTTCGTACAGAGTTTGATTGAATAAAGGATGTCATTCATACGAATAGAAGGCTATCTAGATCTTGTTCCAGACCCTCGTTATATCCAGGTCATTCTCGGAAATTTCCAGTTTAAGTAACAAGTCTAAATGTTCTCACTCACTTTTTTTCATCATCCAGATGCATCAGCACATTATTTCTACTGTTGCTTCGACCTCTGTGCATCAGTGTTTTTACTGCTGTTAATGACATTCCGGGATGCAAAAGTTACTTCGAATAAACCCGATGAGAACCGGTCCGGTTTCATTTATTTTTGGTGGTTCTTGCGTTCGCTGTGTTAGGAGCATGGACAATGATAGGATATATGCGATGGAAGACAAAACCTACAGTAGTACTGGTAGGTGTGACAGAGCGTAGTTAATCAAATATAAACTGGTTTCCGAAGTTGGGGACTTAATCGAGTCAGTCGAGCTTTCGACTGGTGGATCTGATCCAATTTCGATTTTGACAAGTACGAGAGCCACGGAAGCGGACGCGTGAAATCCGTTCCCTCTGCCAGTTTGTTGTGTGTGCTGTGACACGCACGATGCAATGTCACACGCGCGACGTTGGTTGCTGGTGCTGCCTATCCTGATCGACATGGTGTGAAAACGCGTGCCACCATATTATTCCAGGAAACGTGGGATCAGCTGCGGATCGTTATCTCGTATGTGGACAAATCCGATTTTCATTAATTCTACGTACATTGTTAACATTTTACGAATTATAGAGCTTTTTCCGTCATCCGACAACATGTACGTAATATTATTTGGTAAATATTTTTAATCCTTCCCATTGAAAAATATAACATTTTCGTGCAAATTCGAATATTAGAGATGCCCTCGATATCTCAGAGCAAAATACGTCAATCATATCACATTTCAAGTTACGTTAGGCACGTACGGACGAACCGAATCGAAATGTTTTAGCTGCTTTCGACAGGTGAACATACATTTTTCCACACGAGTCTCCAACCTTTTTCCGGGCTACTCGTACACTGTTGCTGTTGCATCTGTACGTGAACACGAACTGCAGCCATCAACTGCACCACATAGATTCTCATTTTCCATTCACGGTTTTCGATTTTCGTCACGAGATGTGGTATCGACGAAACGAATGACACATATTCACCCATATGCGTACCTATACGCTAGTTGGGTACACTCTTCGATGAGAATGGCCACTTATGGCGTAACTGGGTTGAGATAGGGCTTTGCCCTATACATCAACGTAAACATAGGGTGGCGCTGCGAGCGATATCCAGCTAGCGTATACACTGGGAGAAAAAAAATGGTACTTGTTACTATACAGTGACAACTCGAAATATTAAATTGATGCAATTAATTTTTTAGAGTTACAGTAACTGTAAAATAGTTATTGTAACTATAAAATAACGACAAAATGTATAGTTGTCACTTCATAGTTGTCATTACTACCACCATTTTTCTGAGTGTAGTTGTGATCTCGAATGACTTAATTCTTGTAATGAATCATTAAGGGATGAAGTTGACTTCATACCTTATAATTTTTACAGCTTCCTATATCTCCAAGTTTCATCACATCCTCCTTAACCTTTTGCCCTCGATTTACAGCTTACGTTCCTTTATTAAAACGCAGAAATCTCCTACCCCGCGAAGGCTTTCGGTTGGTAGATTATACGGAAGTGAAGGTGTCACAGAGGAGACAAGAACTCTGCAGTCTTTTCTTACTCCCTTTACCCTTATTCCTGAATCACCCTGTGCTCCTTCCTGCTGGTCGCCTCATCTTCTTCGTCTCTTCCGCTCTTTATCCGCTCAGGGGCCGTATAAACACTGGTATTAAAGAGAGATTAGTCGACGGAGGAAAGGGAAGTCAGGGGACCGTACCAGCTTCCTCCGTAAAAGAGTAGAAGAAAGCGAAAAGTACGAAAACATGGAACAAGATGAACAGGAAGCGGAGGAAAAAGCTGATGAGAAAGACGTTTCTTTTTGTTCTTCGAGTCGCTGAAAAGGCGATAATACAGAGACATTAAAAATGAACTCTTCATTTCTCGACGTTTGCGCATGCGATGATGTACATGCAGAAATTAAGTAAACACAGATTTGGAAAAAAAAAAAAAAAGAATCGTACAACGAACTACTCGCTTCTAGGACCACTGGCAGAACTCTTGGTGAGGTCGCGGAAAATAACAGGAAATTTTCGATTCCAGTACATTGATGCACCGGAGCTGAGGATTTGCGGCCAGTGGTCTTTCTGTTTCTCTCTTCCACTTCGTTTGTATTCCATTTCCCATCGTGTGCAGTACGAGGCGGGAAATCAGATCAATGTTCCAGTGAACGTTCGTGTGGAGAAGGCCAATCGGTCGGCACTGCGGCCTTCGCCTAGCTGCCGGCGCGTTAATAACCGGAATTGCACCTCCAACGATCTACCCCGTTGATTGGTGAAGCCCGTTCGTTGTATGGAAACTCTGCCAAACCCGAAAGCACGAACGGAGCAGGAATTGTAATCGCACTATCAGCCACACCTCTATGTACTATAGACATTTTAAAAAGAGAAACATTCTTAGCGGCTTTTAATAGTCATTAAGTCATATAACGAAAAAAAGGGTCTTAAAATAATTAAAAAATGAATAATTATCACAAAATTTGTTTTTTCGATTAATTTCTGGCTGATTCAACTGCTATTCATTCGAAGTTCCAAATGTGGTAATGCAGACAAAATCAAAATAAAACTCTCAAAAATGGACCTTTTTATATTATTTATGCGTTCCTTGTCGGACGCGGAGGATTTACGAAAATTCGACCGATACGACTAGTGTCGGCGTGCGAGCCCCAAAGATACAACTCGCATCGGGAGGGCAGGCATGGCCTGGAGAGAGGGCCAGAGCACCGAGTACGCGCATTTAAATGTTCCGTTCGATCGGGCTCATGCATTATTTAGTTTAGGCGGCGAGGCGAAGCGGGTTGTGAGCACGGTGGCGGTGGCGGCTCGTTTCGCAGGGACCGCATCGTTTCGACGCGTCCGGCTCCACCACGCCGAAACTACGTACAGTAACCCGCGCGGCCGGCCGCAGTCGTTCGAAAATAAACGTATACTCTACCTATAGTCATACGTATATATAGTATACATAGATATAGTAAGGTACCTAACGTACATACGAGAGTACCTATGTACGTAGGTACCAGACCGTAAGCGTTCACCAGCGCTTTACGTGCTCCTCGTGGAAGTCGAATTCGCGAGGGTGTTGTGTGTGCCATCGGTGAAAGTTAAAAATGGTTGTACCGTCGAATTCGTTCTTTTTAAATATGCACAAGTGAAAGGGAAACTTTCGTACGCACGATCTTTTTTAGGGAATTAATTATTATATTATAGTTTGAATTGACCTGTAGGGTTTTTTAGATGGAATCTTTTTGTTAAACATGCGGTCATCCTTTTTCATTTTTCTTTGGGGGGAGGTAACTGTGGTCGCGGTTTCTTATATATAGTTCTATATCACAGTGTGTATAGCGTATCGAATCGAATATCGATGGGTTCTTCTGGTGTCTTCTATTACTTTATCGTTTTAGGATAGTGGAAAGTGAGGGGGCAGGTCGCAGAGAAGAGATATAACCAATTTCACTGTGCTCACAATGGACGAAACCACGCAGGAACACCTCGTGTCTGTAGAAAAGAGGACGCGACGAGGACACTGTCAGAGCAAGTAGAAGTGAGAGAGTCTCGAATGGATCGAGTCATGTTTCGGGGCATCCGTGCAAATTCAATTTCAAAGTTCCATATACACTAGTAAGAATTCCATCCAGACTGGAACGCTATACATTCATAATATATGTAACTATAAATACATATATGTATACAGGAGCGTTTTCGTATTTCCTGAATCCTTGTCCGCGTACTACCTATCTATCGTTTTCGAATAAAACAGATTGTATAATAGAGTATTTCAGAAACTTCGTAAAGTCACATATAAATCGTCGAAATAAAAGATTATATCAAAGAAATAGTAATTCGATGAATCGTGAGTTAATGTATAAATAAGAGAGAAAACAACGTTTTTCAGAAAGTGAATTTCCTGTCGAATATACTAATTGTAAGTCCATACCGAATTCAGTTCAGAGGATATATGCGGGTCTCTATTGTTGGAGAATATAGTGAGAGATATTCCAATGAGTTCACACCGAGTTTATGGGTGTGCGTGTGCATAAGTGTATATTTTTTCCTTTTTTTTTTATTTCGAACTGGGAGTGAGAAACGGAACAGGTGAGCAAAGCAAAAGAGGGGGTTGCGCAAGAATGAACGAACGTCTCTCTGCACTCCCCAACGCCTCGTCGAGACTCAACAGCAGCAGCAGCAGCAGCAGCAGTAGCAGCAGCAGGGTTATTCTCTAGCAGAAGGACCCTCGAGTGGCTATTAATTCGGTATACACTAGGCTCGTCGGACAATAAGCGTGAAACGCCAATTCATATTCCGTACCTTAGGTAGTACCCAGTTGTCGGAAGGACAAAAGGACCCCAGCTCTCGTTTTCTCTGTAAAGAAGAGGGGCGAATGCGTAGGTACTCCCTCAACGCGGATTCGCGCGAAGAAAGACCCGTTCGACCCGAAAAGCTTTGCTCACCCGTGCGCCACGGGACCGTCCTACCCTGCAATTACTCCTCTACCGCCGAAAAATAAGAAGAAACATAAAAGTGCAAACAAGCGTCCCGTAGAAAGCATCCTTTCGCTTTTAATCGCGTATGGGAAAGTGTGTAATTGAGGACGATTGTCAGAGGACCAATACATATACAGTCGGACCTCGATTTAAGGGAATTCAATTTTACGAAAAATCGTGATTTCTTGTGGGGGTAACGGAAAATCGTTTTTACGTAGTGGTATCATATGATTATCCGATACTGTATTATGGTATTATATTAAGGACCCGATTATGGGAGAGCTGAAAAGTGGGTATTTTCCGTAAAATTTAGTTTCCTTCAATCGAGGTCCGACTATAAGGTAAAATGTCTTTGTCAAACGTATGAAATTATGGAAAATAAATGTTCGTATACAGGAAGAAGAACATATTTTTGACCCAATGACGTTCAGATGGGACGCTATTTTCTGTTTCCTTCCTCATAATCGATTGCCCTTCCATATATAGTGGTATACGGAACTTTCCAACTGTTATGTATCGAAGAAACTTTTGCAAAAGTGGTCGCCCCAGGAGGGTGGATTTCGCTACTCGGTATTCCGTCTGCCGGAAGCTATACCACTGGTACCAGCAGGACCCGGGGATGGTGCATCCGTGCACGAATCTCGTTAGGTCTCTCTCGCATACCCGCTAATTGGTGCATCGATTATACCAATTATCGTTTCCTACTCGAGAGAATAGCTAATTGCAATGATAGAGCTCAACTATCTATACATATTCTACATTGTAGCCAGTTCTGGGACATGTCGTTCCGTATGCGTTGTCGGTGTGTTTTCGCGGTGGCATACGATCTGGACGCAGATCGGCAAGGCCAACCCACCAAATGCCTCTGATGACCTCGCAACCGAGTCTGCAAATTTCTCCCATAAAACGTCACTATAGGCGAATATGATACGTAAACTCGACGTTTTTGTCTAGCGAAACTGACACCGGTTCTATTTCATCCCTGAACTAACTCTGATCTCGCCATAATTTATACTTGGAACCAAAAAGTTGTTTCTTCGTTCCACGGGTAGTAAAACGGTTTTGCAGAGTAGAAAAAATTGTGGTCTATCTGTTTAACCGACCATTGTTAACCGTAGACAAAAAACTAGCTGAAACAGTCTGTACCATCTGACATCGAGGTTACAACTGTGCTGGTGTGTTACTTTATTTTTATAGTCTTCTTTTAACAATGGACGATCAACAGCTGATCATCTAAAATAGTGTAACTAACTGCAATTCCCTTGGTCTTCGTTTGTAGTTGGTCTGCTGCCACAATTTTTCATTACCATCAAAGAATTCGTCTTGTACTTCAACACCAGTAACGCAGTCTTTTCAGGGTGTTGGTTTTTTGTTTGCGAAGGTGATGACGCAAAGACGAGGAGAATGAGGGCTGTTCTACTTGGTGCTACTGATGGTGATAGAGGCAGTGCGTTGGCTGGAGGTCCATTGTAGGCTTCATTCATCGGTATCCGATAACTCGCGCGGTCCCTTGTTGCTGAGAGTTTGCCAGGTTGTTCTACCTTCGTTCTTTCGTTCCCGTCCGCTCGTTCGCGTTCGTGGAACGCGCCGGCGAGGGGCCCAACGAGATAAAAGTGGGTTCTGCCCAGCCCCCGCGGGACTCACGCCATCCGTAGAGGCAGGCAGAGTGAGCGGAAGAAAGATAGAAGGGTCGGCGAAGGCGGTGGGTACTGGAAGTGCACAAAATAAAAAAAAATAACAAAAATAAAGAATCGACCGGTTTACCTGGCCGGAGACGGTGGCTAGCTCTCGATGGCTACCTACGCTCCATTCTTTCATACTGGGTGTCTCGATTCTTTCTTCTTACTCTTCTTCCTTCATTCCATCGAATTTGCAACGCGAAGATTAAACCTGAAAAATATCGAGATGAGAGGGGATTGAGAGCGCGACCTCGTAACGTATGAAAACGTTGGGTAATTTTGCGGAAAGGTGTGTGTAACTCGCAAACGAGATTATTCCATGGTGATATCCTCTGCCCCAGGTGGATTCTCAAACAGTATATGTATGTATATACCGGCCCACACGGAATAGCTCGTTAAGCCGCGTTGAAAGAATTCAGGGCTTATGGTGAAAAAAATGGGACGGGGGCACCGTGCCCCCTGGACCGGTTTGCCCTGGGACCGTAAATATAGTAGTAGCCCCCGATGGCTGTAGGTGGGTCGAGTTAACTGGATAGTCTCCGCCTCACTTGTTTATGGGCTACGTGGATTTTGTACATATATTTTCCTCTCGGTGACGTGTTTATCAAAGAATGCAACTTCAGTAATGTTTGCGGGTTAAAAAAACGGGTTGGAAAATTGATTCGCACTACATATGTAATTTTTTTTTATTAGGTGTGAGAGTGCAGGTCGTTTTACTTTGTAGGTAGGTACATCCTGCCTCGATTCTGCGGTAGTCTCGTTTCATTTCGTTACTCACTCACACAAATCTGGTATTCAGTTTCACATTACAACGAGAGCTGGACCATTCGTCCACGTTTTAGCCACGAGAGATCATCGGGCCAATTCGAAACTCACGTTTGCACGGTACATATATGGTAGGTACGTAGCGTGTGTAGTCAACGACGTGTGTACTTACCTGATGAGGCTGACGCTGGACTTCGGGGGTTGTGGAAACGTCGAAACCCTGAAGCAGTACCATGTTCTCCTATGTCTACACGTTCTAGTGAACAACTCGGGAATGAGGCAGAAATTGTTCTTTAGTTATCTCTACAGTAGTAGACATGCTGTGTAATTTCTTGCAGAGCGCCATCAGTGCTACTGAACTGCTGTTTCAAGATTAAACTTAAATATACGTCGATCAGCCATATTTTAGGTTGCATTGTCTGACATTTCGCAAGAGTCATTATTCGTTGATCCGCAGACTCGTCAACAATGAAGAAATCAATGTTTAGTATTTTAAAGGTCGAAAAGATTCACGATAGTAGTTTAATGACATGAAAAGCAGTAAGCCTCGTAATTTTTTTAGCGACCCCATCGGCATGAACAGTATACGAATATATGACGTGACCACCGGGCGCTGATACTCGCTGGTGTTCTGGGTCTCCTATGGTCAGCGCTTTAATTACGTGGTCGATGTTTGCCTATATTGTTGCCTAATATTTGCAGATCGATCGATAACTGGCTCCCTCCTGGTACTATAGCATACCCATACCACAGACCCATGGTTGCTGTGTTTCGCTCACGTTGTTAGCAGCATTATGTGAGAAATGTTGGTGGTGCAGCTAGCCCAGGTCTTCGAAGGGGTAAATGTTGGAGTATGATGGTTTTGGGTTTTCAGGATTGAAAGATCGACCGATATAGGGAACATGCGAAGCCCCGGTCTCAACATTGGGCCAGTCTATTGCTGATGATGATGGAGAGTATAGAATGTGTGATTACACGCAATTCCATAAACCAGAGCTGGGGAGCGAAAGGGATGAGAGCTGAACCAGGAAGAGCTTGGGAGGCTTTGTTCTATTCTCTGAGTCTACTTCTATAGATGGGTCCAGTAGGCGAGTGTGGTCCAGTGCAACATGGATTGCCCGAGGCTACTTAAACCTGCCTGATTGTTAGCCCCGTCGCACGGCGAGCCACGTCTAGCCAGAATGCCATGGTCCGCAAGCGGAGTTTGCTGTGTTCTACCTCGAGAAAAGCCAACTCCAGCTTCTCTTCCTCGTTTCCTGCGATCACGTAACGAGAACGAGGTTAACGAAAAGAGTAGGTTCAATCGAAGTTGCGTTGGCAAAGTGACTTCCTTTTGTTAACAGTGAAACAATTTCCTAGATCCTAAAGAAAAAACAGAAGAAAATGAAAGAATTTTCTTTTCAATGCACTTTTGTAGAACGGGTATTCTCTGTGCTAGCTAAATTCATATCTTCGAGGATCAAGAAGATAGGCAGCGGGTAATTGTTTCGTGGCGAAAGCCAGGAATGAATGAATATATATCAAAGAGTATAATAAGGTATGAAGATATAGGTATACACATATTGTATCTGCGGTAATCCTCCAGAACGTCTTGAGATGCCACAAGCTTTGCGATGCTAAGCATCTGCAGATCTCGTCTTCCGTGCATCACCCTCACCCGCGTGGACTCTTATGCCACAGCAACAGTGACCCACAAAGGCCTTTGGATTCGCTTCGAGGGATATCACTCTGAATTGCAGCAATTGCAGTTGCAACCCGGTGCAGTCCTCCACCCCTTCGTATACATAGTGGTAAACATATATAGACATATACACAGTAATGATGAACAATGTAGCAGGAATAGCATCGTTACACCAGGAAACCCATAAAGTGCTTTGTTACATATAAGACGTTCACCCTCAAAGCGAATTAATCTATTATGCTTAATATTGTATACCTTATGGTAAACGGAAGGGACATAATTCTCATAAGATTTCGATAAGATACTAAGAAGAACGGTTCTGACGGTTGTGGAAAATAGACAAGTTGATACAGACAATCGTATCCGTTAGATTATGCAATTAAGAACCTTTCTACTATAACTTCCTTTTCTTTCATTAAATCTCATCCAGTGAAGCTACCCTCTCAGCCACCCCTCCGACCATCCTCTCCAACGGCAAATTCCCTCCAGCCATCGAAGAAAACGAGAATACGTATCCAATACGAAATAAACATACACTGAAAAAACATTGAAAGTGTATATTTGTGTCTTTGGAACAGCACGAGCAGGCGATTACTCTCTACTAAAATGCAAACTAAAGAATTCTTTTCCCCGTTGCAGTACCTCGTGCAACTGTAATTCTCGCTTATCCTTCTTCTTTTAGTGTCACAGGAATTGAATGCACATTCTCAATATTTTGCAAAACTTCGTAAAAAACTGCTCATTACAATTTCTAAATAGAAGATCCTGATACACATAGTAAAAAAAAATCAGTCAATGCTAATACACGATTTTTATCCATTCTGTATGATCCACTAACTCGGTATCTCCTTTAGTGAACACGTTTCTGCTGCTCTATTCGCAAGGTTTAAGCTCGCCATCGATGTCGAAACCAAGGTTTGTTTCATGTCGTTCTAGCATTCGAGAAGTGCATAGTTCGCCATACAACAAGTACATAGAGCATGTAGTAGATATGAAAGGCAATATGAACGCGTTGTAAGCAGGCAACCAGCATCTTCCTTCCAACATTACTTCCCGCAGTAACCTCTGACGAGATCGCGGAAATTATGTCGTCGCTGCTGCTCCCCCGCAGTGATTTTCCCGTCGTCCTTGAAGGAGTTCGTTGCTCCTTCTATATATATATATA
>JABMBT010055084.1:0-20234 GCA_018906895.1 Odontocolon sp. PSUC_FEM 10030002
GAAATTAAGTATAATTAATATATCGATGTATACATGTACAACGTACAAAGAAAGCCGAGAGAATGAACGAAGAAAGTTCAGGAAGAAAAGAAAACGAGTCTGGCAAAGCGAAGGTGAACGCGGAAAATATTTAATTAGCGAAAGCCCGAAAATTAATAGCGTGAAAGATAAGACCATCTTATTGTTGTCTCTCTTTCGCTTAGTTACGTATAGCGGTTACATTTATGGCGGATGGGGAAGGGTTGGAAGAGAAAGGGAGGGATGTATAGATATAACAGAAGCGAAACTCGGGGGTGTTGCCTGCGTCCCTTTGCTCTCCTATTCTTGACTATACATACTATACACCAGGAATGTAATATTCACAACAGCCTATATTCATGCTAGAGCTCCGGCTGGTGGGACGTTGAAGGGGTGGTGGTTGTTCGCGTCCCACTACCTTCCCAACTCTGCTTACCGGCCGCTCGTTGCTTCTCACTCGGTCTTACTCGTTCTCCAGTTGAGACCGGAGGCACTGGAGCCCGTACTCTCGGCGACGCTGTACCTCTCGCTACGTACACACACAACGCTGCAGGTTCTACCCTCTGGCTAAGGGCGCGATATACGTCCGTTCTAGTCGGTTGCTCGTGGAGGTGGACCTCAGCGATACGAGCTGGCGGATATAGCCCTTGCTCAGAGCGTGCAATATGACATTATTAATTGCTTCACAATGGAGAATCTCGTATAGTTGTATTAGATACATATATATGTCTATACATACCCGAGTCGTTTATAGAATCAACGTCTCATGCGAATCATGAAAAAAATAATACGAAATAAAAAAAAGTTAAGAATGTAATAATGATGGAGAAAAATAATAAAATTTTGCTCAATAATAATAATACGATCTTATTTAGGTACAATTTTTACTCGAAACTCAGCATTTTCTCTGATGCTCGCCAATTTTTAGTAGTAGTTTTTAGAGGGTTGTAATCACACGAGTTAGAACAGTCTTTTTCTCACGAGTTTCGTACAAAATTTTATGTTACGATGTGGAAAAATCGAAGTTTATCCACATAAGATGAAAGGAGGCTAACTAATGTTCTTTGTATATAATCATTGCGAAAAATGTCCGACAGATGAGTTTTTGGTCAGAATTTACACTCTGGTCGATCAGCGTATGATTATACATCAGTGAAACGAGGAAAGTTGGAGAAACTTGTTGGAAATTTTCATTAAGTGAATTCTTATAGCGGGCCTCTGTCGAGATTAACGAAATGATATGTGCGTATACCGACTATATAGAACTCTCGTTTTACCACGGTGACGCTACAGTTAATACCTTCTACCCCTATACCGGGCCGGAGCATCGCCAACGGCATCGCTGCTGCTGCTGCTGCCGCCGCCGCTGAGATATTGGATCGAAGGGGTGCTGGCTCTGGTGTCCCTGCACCCTCACTCCGTACGGTCGGGTTTAATATCGACTAGAGAGGAGGGGAAGAGAGAGCGAGTGTGGATATTGCTGCGAGGGTGCTGCTTGCTGCCTCGCTTCTGGCTCTCGGATAGAAGCGTGTCGATATTCGTGATTCCAATGGTAGTCGTGTGTCGTTTCACGTGTGTGTTGGATATTTGTGGTGTATATGTTTGGTCGTACACTCGTTCCGAACAGGTAAACGTGCAGGTACTCAAGCTTCATCTATCTAGGATAGTCAATCCTTTTACCTTCCCGGTAGTATTAGGTATAGTGAGATTGTATACAGAACATCAGCAACGACGAGACGTGCCCTTTAAAGATCAGTGTGTTCTGGGTCATATTTATTTTTTATTCGATCTCATATATGGCATCGAAATATTTATTTATCATTCCCTTTTATCATTCTCATATGAGAACACGTTCGTAATAAAAAGAGCAGGACTTAGCATGTAAAATATTGTACAAAGGTCATGCACACCCTGAGAAAAATATTTGATAAATTTTCACATTTTTCGTATTACATATATGAGAGGAGGTGGGAAAAGAAAAACTGAAGGGGTGCAAACGTACAGGGTAGAATAGACAATTCTTTTACTTATCTGTAATATTAAATGTATTGAAATTCTACAGAAAATATCATCCACGGCGAAACGTGCTCTTTATAGATCAGTGTGTTTTGGTTTGCATTTATTTTTTATTTGATCTCATATACGGTATTGAAAATTCTTTCTTTTTCCTTCATATCAAAGCACGTTTGTAATAAAAAAAAATACAGGATTTTTACATCATAAAGACCCATGTCCATAGTTCATCGTCCGTTTTACATATTATTCTCTATTATTACACTACATCGGGTTCACACGTTGAAATTCATCGTTTTACTACAATTTCTGCGCTAAAGTCTCCCGAGGACTTTGTAGTAAGCAGATCAGCTTCACTATCCGGACCCTCTAAATGACGCGGTGGCGGGCTAGAGTCGTTTCTCGACGAAGCGCGATGCAGGGGGTTGGGTTGTTGGCCTCTGTAGGGAACAGGGATGGCGCGGGTCGAAGGGAAATAGTTGTCGGGGGGGTAGGGAAAAGGCGGGTTCGGCGGTTAGCGGCCGCAGAGAGAGAGAGAGAGAGAGACGGAAAAAGAGAGTAACAAACCATCGGTGTTGGTTGGCGCGCGGGTGGAAGAGAGTCGAAGGTAACCGACACCCTTTCGCAAAAAGTAATTGGTTAATGCCTCGGAAATGAGTTTAGTTCCCTTTTGCCTGGTCTCCTCGGGCTGCTCCTTTTTTGCCTCACTCTCACCTTCTCTACCTTCATTTTCCATCTCACTCTCTCTCTCGCACCTTCCTGAACCGTGACTCTGCTTCTCCGTTTATCTTGTTACTCGCTCGCTCTTTGGTTGAGTTATACAGCGCGTTTCTCGTTCGGTGTGGAACCAACCAGAATGAGAGGTAAAACGCGCGAGTGAAAAAGATAGATCAGGGCTCAAGAAATAGAAAGAAAGAGGGCTAAAGGCAATAGGCGGAGACAGACGGAGAGAAAGCGAACAAGGTCTCTCACCCCTTTTTCTCTTCTCTCGGGTTGTGTACCTATGGCTGAGAGAAGAAGCAAGTAGAACCCGCGGTCTCGAGAACCAGCAGCAGCAGCACACACACAGTCACGCTTTGTGCTACATTGCAGCATGTCTTTAGACTCCATTATTCGCGTATAAAAATGCTATTACGAGCGCTATAACGCGAGCGAACTATCGCGCGCGTGTGAAGGCAAGGAAAATAAAGAGTGAGGTATCGTCGATGCTCGACAAAGCTGAGCGGATAGGTCGCTCGCAAGAATAATAGAAAAAAGAAAAGATGAAAAGCAACCAGTGTCGAGTTAATTTCAAGCGTCACGTTCTGGCCCACTGTGGTTGATGAGCACACGACCCCTTGAACCTCTGGAACGAACTGATTTGTCACGGAGCGTGCGCTCTTGACAAAGATGGAATCAATGTTCTATTTGCCATCGCTCAAAGCTACGATTGTAAATAAAAATATAATCGTTATTATATAGCTCCAGATGTAGAATTATTCTCGAATTCTTCACTCGACACGTGCGCTGCTTGTCATATCGAGGTCGTACAGCGGTATAGACAGAGTCAGCCGAAGCGACACGATTAGTCGATAAGTTTCAACTTTTTACTATCTTATCAAGCCAGCTGCGACGACGACGTTCCGTTCGTTGCTGCTGCTCTTGGTGCGCGGTAGCTATGTATCAAGTAGCCATTACATATATTTTTAGTCTTATCTATATATAGCTTAAAAAGGTCAGTAATTTAATGTGCCTGAATTTCAAGATAATTGAATAATAATATACGAAAATGACGATTCGGAGTGAATGCACAATTCGTTTATCAGTTATTATCGTTGATCCTACTGTATATTAATAAGAAGTCGAACAATACATTTAACTATACACATATTTTTACACAAAACACGCACACAACACTCGACGAACGGTCAGCTTGACATTGATTATAATTGAATGAAAATCGATCCTGGTATACTTTTGCATGTACGAATTGCGCAAGGGGATTAATGTTGAGCTTTGAAATTGATACATCCGCTCCAATACCAAAAATTTGTGTTTCCTTTAGTGGAACCTTCGTAATATATATAGAACATGAACAAACAGAAAGCTGCAACCCTAAAAACGAAATACTCTTTCGCCCACGCGATTTCGTTTACACCGGAAGAAGACGGTAAATCAAGCCCTTAACGAATTCAACGTGCCGGTACGTTGCCCTCGCTTGCTCTGCGTAATCCCACGCTACACACATACACGAGAGCAACAGCACCGCGAAGGGCGAAGTGGGCCGACGATGGTGTATTCCCTTTACTTACCAGAGAAGACCCGTGCCCTGGGTAATCGTCGTTATCTTTACGAGTTCGAGAGATACGCCTCTATATCCCTCGCATAGTTGGTTTCTAGCCTATACCGCTTTGGCCCTGCTGGACGATGAACTCGTGCTCGCGAGCAGGGTTCAGGAAATAAACCTTAAATCTTCGTTGGGAAAGCAGCCGAGACATTCGAGGGGGACCTTAACCCTGCTTCGCGCACAGTTCGAGACAAGTTTCTCAAGCAATATTGAATTTTTCAGCTTCAGCTCGTGAATTTAATTCATGACTGGGCAAACGTTTTTGTTGTGAATTTGGCTTCGTTCAACACGAGTTCAAGTTTTTCATCTTGTACAGGAAGGAGGGTAGCGGGTAGGAGGTTCAGCGTAGAGATGAAAAGTTTCCTTTTTGTTGAATATCGTTTTCTTAAAGAAAAAAAAGGGCCGGGTACTTTCAACAGTGCCGAAGAAGCGGGGGAAGAAGAATAAGAAGAAGGTGTTGTTAAATCTACGTCGTCCGTGTGTAAGACACTCCTCTGCCCGGCACCTCGTTTTAATTAAAGTCATAAATCAGTGTCAATTATCCCCAGTGGGGCTGCGTTCCAGGTCCACGTAATTAATTATAATTAACGATTAATAATATTGTAATTAGACTGTGAATCCTTTCACGAATCATCGGGAGGATCGCTGTTGGCGAGAACTATTGCTCTCGGTGGCTGTCTGGACCTCCTATATTTCCCGTGGGAAAATGAACTGACCTGAATATCTCTCGTCTAACAAATGTCTGTATGGTTCTCCGACCTACTCAACTAAATGATTGCATTCGTACGAATTTAAACACTGTACGAACGTGTTATTATATCTTCTCGATTCGTCGATACAATGCAATCGATCTGGCTATCCTTGGATTATCGTAAATTAAACATGTTCAAAATTTCATCATTCACGCAGCGAGGTGTAATAAAAAAATGCTCGTATAAGTATTCTGAAACCTTTCATTTTTTTTCTTATATCTTCTGGCACTGATCGTAAAAATCCGCGAATGTTAAATTCGAAACGTGAGAAACCCATTGGCAAATTTTCTGTATAAGCACGTACATGTATGGCAGTTACTGTAGGCGCGACGATGAGATTCGAATAAATTTAATAGCGCTCCTCGCGTTCGTCGTCCTCGTCGTCGTTCCTCGTCGTTGCTCTTCGTCGGCGTCGTCTTCGTCGTCGTCGTCGTCGTTGAGGCCCCCGCTGAAGGGCCTCACTGGGCGAGCAGGTGGCCGTCTACCCGGTGGGGGACGAGCAACCCGACCGACCGGTTTATATGGCGGATCTCTCGCGAGAACCCTTTTCCCCGATGCTGCGAGAGCGAGTGAGAAGAATCCCAAAACGTATACGGCAGAGGGAACTGTTGCTCGAGAGAGTACACAGGGTAACAAGACACGAATCGAGAAACGAAAGACCCCCTCACCTATTCTCATGTATACACAGAAAAAAAATGTTCCTACAATTTCATATTTATCGCAATAATCACATTTCAATTGAAATTTTATCATTTTCTCCAAGCGCATAGTGATAAATAGCAAAGGGTTTATTATGCATTTACATTGTTGAGAGGTCGCTGAGTGGCGATAGAAGTTACTTATTGGCACAGTAAAGTAATAGTGAATGAGGTCGTTTAGTGTCTGAAGAGACGAGGCGAAGAAGAAGAAGAAGAAGAAGCAGAAGGGAAATAGTTCGCGCGAGTGCACAGCGTTTAATCCCGTTGAATTTTCTCGCTCGAGGTCAGGGTCGATAAAACGTGCTTGCTGCTGCTGCTGCTGCTGCTGCTCCTTGCTTCTGCTGGCAGTGGTGGAGAAGTCTCTCACTTGCACACGTAGAAGACAAGGACGAGAGCGAGGAACAGCCGAGCCGTCGTATCGTCCCCCCGCGACTCCACTCGGTCTCACTCTCCTTTGTCGCGGCCATTCCACCACAGTCGAGACCCTCCGGGTCTCTCATCTCGTCTCTCGATCGCCTCCGGCTCTCGTATATACCTTCGTACTCTGTCTCTTCCCCTTTAAGAAATTCGTTCCCTCTCGTCGTTGTCCTCGTCCCGAGACTTGCCCCTACCACTTCTCTGTCTCAGTCTGCTTCAAATCCCCGATCGTGTAAAGTGATCCAATTACCGAAATAACAAGTTCATTACGAACATGACGATTAATCGACCAAAGATTTTTAACAATGGAACGGTGAGGGTTGTTTAAACAAAATTCATTTGTAACATCGTCAAATATCATGTTTTATTTATTGATTTTTTATTACTTAACGGGTTTAATGCGATAAAATATTTCAATGAATTTCATCGCCAAGTGCGAGGAAGTTGGGAAAGTGAAAGAGGCGACGCGGAGATGCTGCTCACGAGCGAGGAGTCGAGACGACGAGACTGGATCCAGTGAGCGGGATAGTCAGGCGACGAGTACTCGAGCGTTCAGTGGGTGGAATGTGAGAATGGGAGTAAGGAAAGAACGAGAAGAAGGGGGGGAGGGGGGCTGCCTGCAGAGTTCGAGATTGAGAGAGAGAGGCTGAGGGCGAAGGGTATAGAGTAGAAGCAACGAAATGGACGAGTCTTGTTGGGGGTTGAAAGGGGAGAGTGAGAGCGTAAATCTTAAATAAAGTGATATGGAGTACTTTCGTATAAAAGCTCCATTTCCTCAACTCTACTTCGCGGCGGACATGAGTTCGTACGTCCATATACGAAAGGCATAACATACCAACACGCACCAACATTTCTGCAGTTGCGATACGAATTCGATATAAGCGCAACTTCTTAAACTAACTTTTCATAGCCTTGCAGGTTTCGAAATAAAATTTCTTCAGTTACAATATAAATATGTATTTTTTTTTTATTTACAAACCATGTACGGAATTTAGCACATATGGAGATTGGAACCGTGATAATAGTCATATCGGTGCTCGTAAAAGTCACTTTCGTGAATTGTCGTTATACCAGACGCGAGGTTTCGTCCTTGTCGTTTCTTTTTTTTTTCATTTTTTTTTCTTTTTATTTACCAGTCAAGCGGTGTGTCGTGTGTTTATCGTCTAGTGGCATTGACACCGCTGAGCCAAGCTTGACCTGTTGATTGGCAAACGTGCGACGATGATTCTCGTAGATTGCTCGTAAGTCGTAACCTGCGGCTAGTACTTCCTCCTTCCTCATAAACGCGAGATGATACTCCGTTTCTCCATTCGGAGTAACGTCTACCAGTCTATCCGTAAGAAATTGATATCCGTCAGCGAGGAATCCTTGAACTCAAGAATGTCAAATTAAGTGAAAACTGACGCACGTGGACTATTCACGAAACGAATCATTAACGAGCTGCAGATGTGAGAGAAGTATCTTCCTCCTTCCACCCACCCTGTCGTGTAATGATTCTCGGAACGAAGCGATGCGTGCTGGCCGTGTCAACGTGAAAGTTTTCCATTCCAATTATAATCCTCGTTCTGTATACCTCAAGCCTGTTCCACGTGATCAAATTTACCAGTTTCCTATAACAACTTCTTCTATGGATTTTGCAGAATAAAACTGTAATATGGTGATCAGCTTCACCGTGCGAAATAAATGTATTAGCCTGTCTGTAAAACTGAGCAGGAGGAGGAGCAACGAACGTGTCTCGATGCCCATCGAAATTAACGAATCGACCTATATAAGACACGACGTTACGTTATTAAAACTGTAGAGAGAGCGCCCAGGCGATAAATATGATATATTTTGACGCCTTGAAGATTAGATACCTTCCTAATCATCGACGACTATACATCTACGACGTCTCTGCATACATATGTATATGGCACAACCCGTCATAGATATTGGTATACGAGAGTACGTGAAATTATCATTTCCAGCTGGGAGAGTTCCAACCATACAGAATGTTCTCGTGTGTGAAGACATAGAAATGCACACAGGCAGAGAACTAACTTCGTACTGTACTTTAACGCAGAGTATACAGGTCCTAGGATCGGTTTCCAAGCAGGATATAGCATTAAATGGGTTTGGTTTTAATTAGCAGTAAACAGCCTCCATTAAGCCCGGAGCAGTAAATCACCTACACTTACCCCCACCCTTAACCCTCCTCCAGCCCCTTTTCTCTATCCAATATATACATATATTCACATATATATCTATATACACTCTGAAAACTCTCCGGTATCCCTGCACCCCTGGTCCCTTCGTTCTTCCCTCATAGTCTTTCCAGCCCTAATGCCGAGACTGTCGAAGAATTTCTCTGTTTCTCTGCTTTCCAAGCGACACACAAAACGAGAAAGGCGAAAGACATAGAAGCTTTGTGAAAGAAGAAGAGGAGAAGAAAGAGGCGTGAGAGTAACGGAGACAGAATGAGAAAGTGCGGCGGTATAAGCGGGTGAAAGAGCGGAACACTGAGATTGAAAGTGGAGTGAGGGTCGTGTACATTACATTTCAATTTAGATTCGTTCGTCCTGCTTCCCGCTGACGAAGCCGTGCACGAAGCGAGACAAGCAGTTTGAGTACTCAGCTATGGACCGCTGCATTCCACGCTGGAGAAAGGTGGCGGGGAGGGGTATTGCATGGTAAAGTAACTCTATCGAATATTGTGGTTCAAGCTCAAAAATTTCATGCGGAACGTATAAGAGCAGAAAAATTTGAGAAAAATTTTGTTTTGCAAAATGGTTAGGTACAGTGTAATAATTTTGAAAACAATTTTCAGTAGTTGGGATAGCAATACCCCAAGACGTTGAAAATTATTGAACATTTACAGATTGTTTGAGATTCGATGGATTATTTTTGGCTTTCGGATCTGGCCAAACAGAGATCAGTATTATACGAGATATATTCCAAATACTCCTCAATTACTATGATCATCATTTTTTTCATGTAGTTTGATTACAAATTTTCTTGTTGAATTCAATATTTCGATTGAATTGGCACAGCTTGTCGGATGTTTTTAGCAATTTCTTTCAACAAATTCTTTCCAAATCGACTCATTTTCATTTTCTTCACGAGGTTCTCTCACTTTCGTCATAATATTTGACTGTTATTTGGTTTAAAAAAACAATTGCAAAGGTGAAGGTAAATTATCAAAAGTTAGCATGAATTTATCAATTTAATACCGAATTGGCCACCAAAATAATCACAATTATTTTTTATCCATGGAGAAAAATTATTTTCATTCATAGTTCGGTGGTGGTCATTGCAGCTGCTTTGAAAGGTATATTGGACGAACGTTAGGAAATCCTTCGACTTGATTGGGTCGAAGGTCGTGATGCTCGCGAGTTGCAAGGGTCGCGAACCAGGGAGTTGATGGCGTTCCTAACCGCGGTTGGGAACAATTGAAACACGAGCCGACAACGCGAAGCTCTGCTGTAGTACTATATGCTACTGCTTGCTCGTCGCACCAACATAGCTGATTCGATTCGATGTCTTTGCAAATACCTACTATACAATTTGCTTCTTTGGTTATCGCAAAGTCGCGTGTTTTCGCTTAATAGGAATTCATGTAAAAAAGGAGAGACTGACAAAAATAATGTAACCAAATTCACTCATTTTTTGTATTCTTCCTATTATACTAATTTTCTATGAAAATAATTGCGAACGATTGACCTCCATCAGCGGAAAGAATAAGAATAAGAAAAAATAAATAGAACTGTGAGAATGATAATTACTCTGAAAAATATGAATCAACTAAATAATGTATAAAATATTGTGAGCCGCATTTATTAGTTGTTGATCTTAAGATTAATTGAATGAAGATTATTCCTCCACCTTAACTCCACCATACAATGATTTCGATGATGATACACACACGTGTATGGCAGCCTCTGTAGAATGTTTAGTTGATTCAATTATATTTTTTTTCAATGCTGGAACCAGTTCCTAACATGTATGACTTCTCATCATCGTCGAAGTCAGAGTCGTTGTCGAAATAACGATACACCGCGCGAGAGATCGTTATTTCGGAGAATGAAGGGCAATCCTTGGAATCCATTTGCGAAGCCCTTCTTCCTGTGAATTCATCGCAGCCCTTCGATAGGGGGGCCACATTGCCGCAACAGTATCAAAAGAAAAGAGCGACAGAGAAAAGGGCCCTCTATAATAATCGGTATTCGAGAGGCATTCAATTTCTACCTAATTATGCTTATTAACGGGACCACCCCCTTAGCGAATCATGTTTCTTCTTTTCCTTTCCTTTTTCTCATCCTTTTTTCTTCCTTCTCTTTCGCTCGTTCTCCCCATCATCACTATATGTGTTCTCGAACGTGCCTGATCCCTGCCTCTCCTTTTGCCCAGCTAAATAGGTGCGCTCTTCCGAGTGTTTCGATGCCTCAGAGTGAGAACGTTGCTTTCTTTTGTCGTCGAGCCATTGCGGTCACCATTGGACTACGAAGGCTTTTATCATCCCACTCTGAAATTGTCGTTATTAATAGTATTCTACGTTGAACGTATCCTCTTCGTGGCTTTTATAACGAAACAGTTGTTTTGCTTTGTAAATATTTTAAAAATAATTTCACAAGCCGAATAATTTACAAAATATTCGAACAAACTTATCCAACCAACTGTATAGAAGCTCAAAAATAATTGTAACATTTTTAGAGCTTACATAATGGACGCTTTAATATCGATTGAAAGTTCTAAATAGAGCAAGGAACCGAGAAATAAAAAGGAAGAGATCACGATGGTGGTTATAGAAACGATCGTTTCAAACCCTGGAAGGTGAGTCGAGGTGTATTCTGCCGTGATAATAATCCCACCGTTGTTTCTCTTTTCATTCCCTCCGACCCACTTCTAGGATCCTCATCCCGGCAATCGCTATCGTTCCCTCTTCCTCTCCAGATCTCACAGTACCCCTCATCCCACGACTCAGCCAACGGCAGAGACTCCGTTTTATCGGGTGTCGCCGCGGGTTATCGCTGGTTGCTGCCACCGAGGGTTGAAAGGGGATGAGAAAGCGAGCCGACGAGAGCTCGGGACTCGGCAGCGAGGAAACGACCGAGACCAGCCGACGGGGTAGTTGTAGCGGTGATGGTAGTAGTAATGGTAGAAGGGGAGGTTGAGGAGGGTGGTGCTGCCACCTGTTGGCAGAGCGACGTCTTAACCCCCTACGTATATCTCCTTACACCCTCGTCGCCTCAGCGAACTCCGGCCAACCCCTTTCCACCCCCTCAACCAGCAGTACTCTCGTTTTCTACTTGCTTCCCTCAACCCTACGCTTTTTTATCCTCTCTTTCTCACGCTCTTCTTTCCTCCCGATTTCGTCTTTTTTTTTTTCGCTGCTCACCAGCTTTCACTACTACCTACCTGGTACACTGGCGCTCTCCCGCTCGTGTACTCACCCCCGTCTCTAAAATCGTTTTTTTTCTTCCATTTTACCTCCTCGGTGCATAAACGTCGGGATCAAGGCGTTGCTCGAGTATAAATGTATAAAAATAAGAAAGTCGTAGGCGCATTACCGATTATATGCAGGTCATTTTTATGACTAGCGAATTTATTGTATTTTGTGTCAACAATTATCCAGATGGATAAATTAGCTTTGTTGGGAATCGAGCTATAGCAAGGCTTGTTCCAACAATAAAGCAGAAGAAACTGCCGGCAGTTCAGTCGAGCTCTTTACTTTCCTCAGTGATGGCCCGACGTGTTATATGGATCGAGTGTAACGACGCCGTTTGCGCCTCTACCGTTAGCGTTTGACACACCGTCACGATGGGATGCGGTATAGTTGCGGTGCTCAGGTACTCCAGACCTCTGGTCCCTTTCTCACATTGCTTGGAATAGTTTCCCAAACGACTCTTATTCTCGTCTCTCCAGAACTCCAGTACATTCCATTGTAGTACTAAAGTCTATGCACCAGGAAACGTAATCACTGGTTGGATCGAAGATCAACCTCTCATTCCGAATCATCTGAATCATTACCCGAAATGGAAACCACAATTTTCAAAACACACCCATATTCAGACTCTGAAGTCACAAGAATTTGATGTGCAAGGAAAAAACGTCTGACAGGTCTCACGTGTCTCATACTCGGGTCTGAAACCCAACGAAAGGAAACGAACGAAACTAAATAATTATAGAGAGAAAAACGAATAACAACGATGAACGTATGGCGTCTTACATACCTCCAAATGTCCTCACGCATTTATACCAAAGAAATAAAAGAGCAAGAGAGATAGACGAAGACAGCCGCGACGGAAGATCGAGTTTAGCGTGACGTTGACTCAAGTTAATCGTCGTTGCACCTGTTCCCCGCGGCGAGGACGTCGCTCCACAAACCTCGAATTAGGGACACCGATCCTTCCCGTCATCATCATTACAACGTCTGAGTTTCTTTCTCGCTCTTATTCTTTATCGCAATCATCTTATTTTAAATAACAACGGTTTCCTTCCACTCGTCAGTACGTTTCATCCAATCTTTTTTTTTCACCTCTGTCATTTTCTTCATCCTTCGAATATACCTCTCTTTCTCTCTCTCTCTCTCTCTCTCTCTCGAAGTATACATAATAATATTCGAGATTCGTTTCTCGTATCTCGCCAGTCATCGCAAAGCGTTATGAAGAGTACGTATGGCTGCTTGTGCGGTCGCTACGAGTTTCCTCCTCCCCCTATTTTTCTGTCTTTAATTTCAATTACTGTAGTATAACAACGTGCTCTCGATGCTCCGGTGAACCGATTCTCGTTCTCGAGGATCCCAAGAGTACAAACATTTATTGAGAATAGAAATATATATTGACTAATCGCTATAGTTATCGACCCTTTAAACAAGCGATAAATTCAGTCTTGGGCATACTTGTGTCATTTTCCAACTAATACGATTCACTTTGGCAATTGCCAATGACTGATCGGGATCATCGTCGATTGTACGTCTAACACTGAACTCCGGAAAATGCGCGCTACTGCTAAAACTACCCTCGAGCAAACTCGGTATACCTGTGGATGCGCATTGAACATTGAATATAAAAGCCACACAGAGACCCAGAGGGCAGATATATTATTCTCGTAACAGGGACTCGAACGTCTGGTGCGTTTTGCTATACTATACTAGTATATTTCATCCTGTTCTCTCTACTTCACTACTGGAGTGGGGTGGCCGCGTAAGCGAGGTTGTGGGTCCCCATTGTGAGGAGGGAGAGCTTTGTTGGTTTTTCATCGTGGCCCAGAGAACTCCCGAGGACGAGACTTCGGGGCCTTTAGGCCCTCCGACCCGTCAACGAACCATTGAGATGCAACCGAGTGGAAGTCCCATTTCTCTCTTTCACTCGCTCATACATGCTTACACACACGTATGTTTAGATATGTACATATGCATGTATATATCCCGTCTCGCGTAATCCGATCCCCGGTCTCGTTTCTCGTTCTTCATCCTTCAACTCCTTAGGCGCATGAAACATGAATTTCCTGTTCTCGCTCTGAAAGATCTACGACAATTTCAGTACGCTTTACGTTGTGTGTTTTTTTTCTTTTTGTATATTTTTAAACGTATTTGTTGGTTTATAAATATACGTAAAATCGTTATAGTCTTTTGAATGACGTTTAAACATCGATGTAGGTCAGAAAGATTTCTTTCTAAGATGAAAACAGAGCAGTTGATTTATTACAGGACGGAATGGCTGAGAATTTAGGCCTGATGGACCTTCTCTCTTCAATAGCTAAATTGGAAAGGAAATGTGCAGAGCGATCGGTATATATATTCTCGGATCTGTGCGGTCGCGCAGTGAGAGAGAAGCATAGAGCAAGCGAAGAGCCCGAACGAGGTGCAGGTGTTTGGTGAAGTTCGGAGGGTGGCTTGGACGATTATTTTACGAGCCACCTGGTTTTCCCTGCGAACGTTCCCTTCGGGCCTTCTAAATTCGGAGCTTATACTACACGGTGTACTACACAGTGTACTGTGAATAAACGAATCACTTTGGGATTGTGCGTGTATCGAATGGCGAGGAGTAATTGATGGTTTCCTCGAATTTCAACATAATCATTTATTAATCATAAATTTCTCGTTCATAAATTGGAATATTTTCCTTATTACAAAATATCGTTTTATGATCATGATTTATCACTGTCTATGTTCCTAAACATTTTTTTTCGTTAATTTTTCGTTTCCGTTATTACCTTGGCACATTGCGTAATTGAAAAAAAAATTTAATAGCCAGCTTAATGTCGAAAACTGTCTATGGTATAAGTATATTTTCCTGACTGTGTGTAGGTGGAAACCCAGCAACCTACTTAACCACCCACTCGCGATATACATATGTAGTACAGTACACATTTATGTATATAAGTATATCTATATGTTCGTTGCACTGGTCTCTCGAACGGGATCCGCAAGAACGTTCGTCGCGTGGAGAGGTCTCGCCTGGCTCCGGCTATACGACTTTCCGATGCTGTGTTCCCCGTGCACACACCGAGAGGGCTGTACGATCGGCCACAGCCGATAAGAAATTGCTCGGAAAATTGGCTTATTCCGTTCGGTCGCCCTCGCTGCACCGCTACCAATCCCACCCTCTCAATTTCTCGGTCCCGCCGCTTCTCTTCCACTTGTCTCTAATGCTGACAAACGATGTCATCGATACTACCAAAATATACACATTTCTGTCGTTTCGAGTAGTACACTTTGGAATGAAATTTCCGTAGTAAAATTTTCGAAGAATCTAAGAAAATGAAAAAATGTGTCTTCGTGCAAGAGTCTCACGGGTTGTCCAACTTGTATGTATAGTAATCGATGATCTCTCGTCCATTACACAGAATCCCATCGAGGTCGTGATAACGGTTCCTCTGCAGACTTCCCTCCGCGTTCTCGTGGCTCTGTCGTTAATTTCTCGTCGTCGCGAGAGGCGCGTATTACGAGAAAATAAAGAAAAAAAAAGGCTTGCACGTCGTACTGCCAGCAGCACTCTAATCTCACGGATGCGAGCATAAAATACACACAAGGTACGACGGTCGGGTGGTCCCGTTCGTACGTGGCCAGAACGTACATGTATGAACGCTGGGGACCGAAGGGAGGAGGACGGAACGAAACAGGCCAGATGCGGCTCGCCCACGCGGTGAAAGTTCCTTCCCTGTAATTGATTCCCAACGTTATATGTGCTCAAGAACATCGTCCGCGTATTCTCTCACCAGTGAAGATTCTGTACCAGATATAAGAACGAGCTTTCGATGATCGAAAATCAACGAATAAATAATGTTCCGGTATTTAAAGAAACTAGTCAGAGAGCTATTTAATTGGAAAAAAATTATAATCACGTTCTGATAATGAAAACTGATAAGGCGCACTGATAAACAAAAATGAAGGTGTTTGACGATATTTTTTTAAACATGTTGAGACCATACCGAAGTCACCGCTTCTTTGGAGTTACAGCTTCCGAAATCACGTCGACTATACAGCGAACGAGGGATAAACACGAAAATTGTGGGATCAGAGAGAAAATTCGTCGGAGGGTGTTGGATGGGAACGTGCTGTTGGTTTCGAGGACCAGGAACGTGCACACATACAAAGATGTTGTTGGTACTCCAGACCAGCAGGTGCCGAATGAGAGAGGAAAACCTGCTGCCGCTTCGTACATGTATACATGTAAACGTGTACAGCTCACCGAACGCGAAATATATATTTATTTAGGCGTTCGAGGCGCGATGGTAGGTACTCGAAATAGTAGGAGGTGGAGTGACGAGTAGAAGAGAGAGTCACGAGAGGTAGAGTTTTGTTGGTTTTTAATGTGTGCCGAGGGTGATGGACGGTGAGAGCAAGGTGGCTGGGAAAAGGGGGGAGGCGGTAAAAAGAAGGATGGAGCCAAAAGATAGGGATCACCCGCGTCGTCGTCGTCGTTGTCGTTCGATCTTAAATACACTAACGTTAGATCCACCACTCTTTCCATAAGTATCGTACCCACGTACTCAAAAGACAGATCTTTCGATCAACTGAAAATTATCTTTTAACTACAGAAATGAAAAAAAAAGGCAGAAATCAAAATTGTTAAATAGCGGCATTTGTCCCAATCATTCCAATACACCGCGTAGAGATTCATATTTCGATAGAAATAGTTAAATATACATACATATCAGAGTACAGGGTATAATCGTATGGAGCGCATTTGCTCGTTTGTGTGGCCGACAGGCCCCCTTTACTCGTTAACGGGGCGTAATGATCATTCGGTTATGGGTCTCCGCGTATAATTTAATAACGATCCGCCAATGCGGTTAGGGACAACACGTTGCCGCGTCACCACCGCTCTCCCGTCCCTACGTCACTTCTGGCAAGCTGCTGACGATGACGCCTCCCCCCCCCTCCCCCTTCACCCCTTTACCCGTCTGCCCCATCGCCGTCCCTCGCGCTCGCGCGTAATCGGTCATTACGCGGAATGACGTGCGTTTTGCGTGAGACTGCATGGGAGTCCATCCGACCGGTTGGATAGTCGACTGGCTGCCCGATCCGCGGTGGGTTAACTTTGTTAACGTTCAAGCTCACGCGGATTCCCGTTGTTCTCGTTGATTCGCTTTCCTCCTCGCTCCCGCTGATCCCAACTCCAACGTGTCGTTCGTACTCGTCCGGGACTAACGCGCTGGACGCTCGTTAAGCCGGGCCACATACGCGGACCGAGCTCTATATCGCGGCTTGCCACGCTTCCCGCCACCGTTTTCCTCTTGTTAGACGAATTTTCCGGGTTCGCAATGACACACGCGTAGAGACAGTCGTAGTGAATTTTCGGCAACAACCACCTGCCGATCCGGTCGTGAAATAATACTCGTTGCGGGAACAAATTATAGATATACATTCCACGGATGAGCAATGTTCGTATTTTCAATACCGCACAATCAACGGAACAATCAATTTTGATTTTCATTTCATTTGTGAATTAGTGCTTGAATCTGTTTTTACCTCCTTCAATGAATTTCCAGCATGTATGGTACTAATTATCAGACTATAATAATTTCCCGAGTAATGAACACATGTGTGTACATGTGTACCTTGAGGATAGCAATAACTTTGTTATACTAATACATAAACTACGTATTAGAGAATGACCATCGAGCAATACCCATGCAATTAGCTAATAACGAGACGTCCTGTATATAGAGTGGGACTGACCTGACTCTGGCGAGCAGCAAGCACATTTAATCAAAAGTCGTGGGGGGATACATCGTCGCGAGTTGGCAGTAATTAATTGCCATTGTGCGCGGGCGGGCAGTGGGACCAGAGTTCCTCTGTTTCACGTATCCTCGCTCCCTCGCTCTCTCGTTCAACCATCTCGCTCTCGGTATTCCGTTTAACCGTTGCATTGCGCTACTTTTACTTCGTATCTCACCGTTGTTCCTCGTTTTCCTATCCTATTCTGTCTATCTCTATATTCACGCCCGTCCATTAGAATATTAATGCGAATTGCTGCACACGTGTCATTACTGTAATGAGTAGACGAGAAGTGTCCACCCCTTCCCCCCTCTCCCGCCAACCAACTCCGTATTTATACAAAGTTTTTCACAAGCAATCATGAAATTGCGGGTTTTCGCTTCGAATATATGTACACTATACTTATATCAAAGAATGATTATTATAGTCCTGTTTTCCTTCGACGTATAATCAATATAATCAAAGCGAATTTCATGTTGTCAAATGACAGATCATTTGACAACATTGTTTGTAAAAAGATGTCTAGATTCCCAATTAAATCATACAAAAAGTACATATAGTCTTGAAAGTTGAGAGATTCTCGTTAGAGAGTAGTACACATAGTCCAGACACGGAATGTGCAGAAATAACATATATTCGTCGGGTCTCTCATCGGCCAGCACAGCAAAACAGAAACGCCGCAACCTAATCCGGAAGAACAGCGGGAAACGTGCCGAAAGTCTATGGGCGGAGACGAAAACTAAGGAAACGAGTGAGAGAATCATGAACTGAGGAACCGAGGGTGGTTTTTCGGATAACGGTGGTCGTAGAAATAATGGGCTAGGAGTGCGCGTTGAAGAAGTAGGTGGAGGAGGTGGAGGCGAAGGCAGGGGTAGTTGTTGTTTCGCTTCCAGGTAGATTACCCCATTATAGACAATGGATAATCCCATTGTGACCGGTCACGTTCGCGATGTGAATAGAACTTTCTTTCTACTTCGAAAATGTCCTTTAAACGGGACCATTAAACAGGTAAGGCTGTTTCGGTCAGGGACCCGAAAAAAGAAACCGGTACCTCAACTATACTATACAAGTATATATATATAAACGCGCGTCTCGATTAGTTCCCGGAAGACAAGAGAAGAAACCGAACGGAACTATATTGTGCGCTTCAGCATCGTGTTCAAGCACTTTGTCGGTTCGTATTGTCTTTCGAAATTGCTGCTGGTACATAAAAAATAAATTTCATTTTTTCGGTAAACTTTCCGCAGTTCTCCATTATATAAGTGAAAGTTTTTCCTGTGATACTGGTATTCGTCCATGAATGTATGTATGTATTTATACGAGCGTTCTGTTATCTATTTTGAATTTCATTTTACTTTTATAATACATCCTTTGATGCGCCACTCAGATGCAGGAAACATGCTCGGCAGAGGAAACGATTGCGAGATAATAACGATTATCTATCAATCTATCGCGTCGGGCGAGGTGAGCGCGCTTCGTTATCGGTATATACCTAAGCTATATATTGCTGTTTGATGAGAAAATTGAAAAAAACGTTCGAGATAGAAGGAGTATAGCTGCTGTTGGTGATGCTGCCTCGGGATAGATTGCGAGCCTGAGGTTAATCGAAGAGCTACGGCGCAAAGCGAGCGCGAGAGAGGAGAGACGGAGATAGAGATAGATCGAGAGAGAGAGAGAGAGAGAGAGAGAGAGAGATCAACCGGTCATACGGCCTGAATGGACACCGGCAAAAGCATTGCGCGTCGCTTCGGTACTGTGATGCTGCTGTACTCCTGCACGTTTAACGATCGTGTCGTCAGCTAATGGACGCACAATTAACGCGGCTTGCATCTCCGATTGGATCCCCGTCAAACGGTGATAAATTAAATTAATTAGCTCGTTACACGTACCGTCGATATAGGATGATACTTTGCGCAAGAATTCTTCGGCTCTCGAGTCCTCGTGTGACTCTCGTAATCATCTATCGCATATTTCGATAGGCTCGACTCTTCGTCTTCGTGCTCGACGTACCAGTCTTCGTCACTCGCGGTCGTACTCGCTTGTACCCATCGGTCGCGTCACCTACCATTCGACACTAGTTTCTTCTGGGTCGAGTAGCGTTTCGTCTCGTTATTCGAATTCCTGAGCCTAACAGGAAAAGAGATGTACATCGGGCGACTATTACCCTCGCTCGCCAAACTTTTTCTCAAACTTTTTCTCCCCCTCTTTTTATTCACCAGCTCAGAAACGACCGAGTTGCAAAGGTTTGCCACTCAGCAAACCCGACATTGCCGAAGCCTCGTTAAAATTGTTTTATCGTCACGCAAGAAAATAATGTCAAGTAGAAGGTACGCGAAGAAGGAAGTTTGCCAGCGATTAACAGGCGAGAGACTACAGAGACTGGAATAGACAAATGTTGCAGCTGGTACTGTGGTTGAAAGAATTCTACTTTCTCGAGTAATAGTGTATTGTTCTCTATTTGATCGTTTAAATACTTGGTAAAGCGCGTAGTCAACGTGATATTACGAGGGATGACGAAGCACAACTCGAGAGCTACCCCCTGCGCAACCATCGATCCCCATCGCTTCGTAGTATAGTCGACTATACTACAAAGGCCAATGTTTCTCGATCTCGTGCGCCCTTCGGATACTCGTGAAATTTCACGACTAACGCATGACTATTTGTAAATGTCAGGGACACACGACAATTAAAATGTTGACTGCCTCATAAGCGTTGGTTTCAATCCTATATACGTTATAATTAGTGTTATGCGAAATCATATATCTATACAAATACCTAATAGAGCTATTTTTATATAAATTCTGTTT
>JABMBT010055305.1:0-12105 GCA_018906895.1 Odontocolon sp. PSUC_FEM 10030002
TTAATAAGAATGTTTTATGACTTCAAGTTAGTTCAGTTTTCTGTAAGAACTCTTTTAATATGATCAATCATAGAAAAAACACACTATTAATGCTTTCAAACGACGCGAGTTTATTTCGTATCTTCTTTTCATTCTCTATTTTAATATTTTATTTTATTTTTTTACTTTTTCAGACCTTTTAGTGATTATTAATCATTTTTTAAAATCATTATTCATTGTAGAAGTTAACAGTACCATTTTTTTTGAATTTGAATTAAATATGTCAAACCATTCGTTTAGAGAGTAATTATTTGAATGTATATCCTTTAGACTTATTATTAGACTAAAATATTCACGTAGATGTTGATCCTCTTCTCATCCTCGACTCTTTCAAAACAGGAAATATCTGCATAGCTCTCGAGACTAAAAGTAGAATAAAAATGTAAGACTAAAAGAGGTTTCATTTTTCGACTTGGAAATGTAGGATAATATGACATACCTAATCCACGATACTTGATTTTATTTAATCGCACGCAGACAATTGTACGATATTATATAATTGTAATCAAGCAACTTCAAGCAGTTGAAAATCGACTATTATGCTCGTAATTGTATCTCGTACGATATCTGTTCATCGCATGCAAATTACAGTAGCCTATCTCCACGCGAAAGCTCGTGTTGATAAACGGTGGTTGCATTGGGTTGATTCTCACATAAGCATCGAGCAGCTCTGACGGCCTCCCTCGTCTTCGAAGTGTGTTAACGATGCACAGTTGTAACAGCAGCAACAGCTCGATCGAATCAACTGGCAAACAGAATTGCCCTTCCCACTTGCGAATTATAATTGCTACGTAATTAATGATACCTCGAATATCTGACAGTCGTTCGACAGCCACCTCGAATGTGCGATATAGCGCGTTACGCACTTCCTGTTGCAGTATCTCGCATCTTGTTTCTTCAACGTTCGGTTGCTTCTCCTCATCCTCTTCACGTATGGTGTACAGTTATCGCGGTTACAGCTATTTTTGGAACTCAATTACCGAGGGTGTTATTAAATGGGCGCAGTACGAACGATAATATAGTATCATTTGCGGATACAAAGTTGACGAGGGACCGGGCAAGTAAGCGGAGAGAGCACATACACGTCGCGTGTCGTCGTTTAATGAAACGTGAACTTGGTGGGCCTGCAGTGGTAAACGTGGTGTGTCGATACGATCGATACACGTCATGCGCGATAAGTATCGGCCAGGGTTGTCAGAGCCGATATTTAAAGAGCCGCTGATCGTATCAGAGATTGATCGTCGGGTATAATACAACAATGAGCGAGCCGCTTATGTGTAATATGTGATTGGCATGAAAAAGATTTTTTATTTCTTCAAAAAGCGTTATACACGTTACAATAATGTACGGATTCAAGGTGGAAGGATTAACATCATCGACTATTGTATAATATAATGTTGTGTATACTCACCTAAAATTGTTTGGTAATTGGTAAATGGCTTAATAAATTTGTTAGTGTTTGTTTTGTGTGTCAATTGTTGTTGTTTTTTTTCTCCCATCATCATCATCATCATAATATCACAAATACATTATTAATAATAATACATTACTTAATTTCGTAATGATCAAGATTGCCCTTGCGCCGTCTAAGAGCAGTCCAATTGGCACGATTGTTCTGGGATATTGAACGTCTGACGTTGGCCCTATATTCGTCTTCGTAAGCGTTCAGATACAGATTTTTAAGGATTATTTGATTATCTAGCTCAGACGGAGGGAGGAACCTCTTTGAGCGGCTCTGTTGTTGTGCCTCCAGTCCGTTTAAAGTGAATTGCTTCGATTTAGCAAATGCCTCCGGGCTCATGCTTTGAAATGTTTGTGCTACAGTTGACTTTGGGCGTACGTTGCTCAAAGGTGAATTTACCGATAACAATTTCCTGTTCTGATACGTGGCGGTGGTTTCTTCGACGGCGTTCCTTATTCTCTTGGTACGATGCTTCTTCACCTCATTTTGCTTGTTACTCCCCATTGTTGGGATCTCATTACCAAGTCCTGATTCCACACTGGATGCCGTTGTCGTTACAGTCGCTATCGTATGGGAAGTTTGATTATAATTTCCTCCCGTAATATCCTTCGTCTCGAGCGTACTTCCAGTAGTCGTCGCTCCTTCCACCGCCAATTCCTCGGTATTCAATTTATTTTCTATGATATGTTTGAAAAATGCGTATATCTCGCCTACGGTAAATGTCGTGCCGTTTCTAACGGTAAACTTGTCGATATTCATCTTTTTCATAAGTTCATCAGTGCCATTTTGAGTATCCAGTATAGAGAGCTTCTCGTTCACGTAACCATTGATGAACTCGTAGAATCCTTTGTAATAGCTCTTTGACTTATTCCTCTTTTTCTTCTTATCCTTCGTTACCCTCATCTTCTTATCAATGTGCCCCTCAATTCTTTTTTTCTTTGACTCTTTGCGACTTTGCTTCTCGCTCCAGCGCAGTGATTTATTGTAGAACTTCATGATCCGTTCGAACTCTCGTTTAAGCTTCGTAAACTCTCGTTGATTCCTCACTACGAAACCTTCGTGACCACGGTTTGAATTATTCTTCCGAGGTTCCGCGAGATCCACGTGGAAAAAGTTCTTACTCATCAAATTTAAAAGATCGTGCATACTCGTGTTGGTATTATTATTATTTCTTTTCGCGTCTATTCGTCGCAATTTTCGATACACGACACGCAAAAATTCTATCATCTTCTCATCCTTTGATCGCGACTTGGTTCTGTGTCCCGTGTGCTTTTTGCGGATGAAAGGCACATCGATCGAGTTGTTCATAGCAGTCTTTAATCCTCTTTCAATTATTTTTTCTTCAACCAAATTGTGATTGTTATTGGCCTTGGAACCATCAAAATCTTCAGTCGAATTACCCTGCACAGCATTGGATTCATCTGATTCGGCATTGCCGTTGCCCGAACGAGACTTGCTGAGCTCCAAATGCAATAATTTTTTACCAATTTTTCTAAAAAAGTCGATAAATTTCCTATAACTCGTCGTCGAGTTATTAGTCTTTTTCTCAGCCATTTCAACCGATCTACGTCGTCTGCTCCAACGAAGTCTGGGATGTTGACCTGGAAGACAAGTTGGAAGTTCTCTTGGACTCCAATTACCACCGATGCAGGTTGCTCCGGGTGGTCCCTCGCTGAGGACGTAACCCTTGTCGCAGTCGTACATTATCTGCTTGTTGTTTGGGACCTTCTTTACATAGGGACGATAATCATAGACGCCCATGTTTCCAACTAAAAGTACTTTGCCATTCTCGATGTAGCCGGGGAAGGAGCAATAGACTTCGATGCAATGAGGAATATCACCGGTCCAATTCCCGTAACGACACTCGACGTGCTTGGAAGAGTTGTAGGGTCCACCACCGATCAAGGTGTATCCATCTTTACATTTGAAAACCGCCCTCATACCGTGATCAGTCTTTGGCGCGATCACCATCCCGTTCTTTGGGGATTTTGGCATATTTTTGCATCTGGCAGGTGAACAGGTCGGCACTATTGACCAAGTGCCATTTATACAGACCACTGGAGTTATGTTCGCCGCAAATTCGTAGTTCTGAATGCATGACACGATCAACTTTTCGCCATGCTCGACGACCGTCACGTTGTTGATGTGGTCAGGCTCGTGACTTGCCACAGTTACGTTGCCTTTCTCGATCTGAGGTACGACACACGGTGCTAAACAATGGGGTAAGGGGTAACGCCACTTTCCGTCATTTTGGCACATCGATGATGTGTTTCCTTCAAGCTTCATATGTTCTTTGCAGCGAAAGATCAGATTGACGCCCATCCCGGTTCCTTCGACAGGAAACAAAATAAATTCTTAGGTAATACGCGAATTTTAACATTTAATCGTTTATACAGGATGGGAGTAAATCAAAGACGTAATTTATTCGAATATCCAAATGTTGATTTTGTAAAATCGTTAACAGGATGCTATGTTGTAATTTAATTGTCTTGAGTGAACCGCAGTTGATTTTGCGAAAGATTTAAATTTCAGTAAAAAAGGGACAAGAATGTTACTTTTAACAACAGGATGATATTTTTGGTATTTTCTATTACGGTACAAAGGGTACGTCGATGCGATGTTTCGTTTGAAAACATACTGCAGAGCGGAACGAATCGGTGGCAACAAAAGATAAACCAGCGGGAGTTATCGGTGCGGAAGAGAGGGATCGATACGAGCCGACGGTTTTTATTCACCTGACTCGATGTTCTCGATCCAACCGTTGTACAGAATTCCTGGGGGGCCGCAGTTAATTTCCTTGCACATAGGCGTTTGACCTGACCATCGACGATCCGCACTGCATCTACGTGTAGCTTGACCCACTATGGTATATCCGTTCTGACATTCGTACGAAACTATGGAATTATACGCGGTCGAGGTATAACGAGCGCTTCCGTGACGTGGATGTTCCGGTTGGGGACATTGAACAGCTGTTACCTTAACAATGTAATTTCGATGTCAGAAAAACTATTAAAAAACTACCGTAAGGTGGTTCCTCTCCGTTTTCCAGAAATCCCAAAATTATCGCGAATTCAGGACACATCGGTGTTCTATGCCTAAAACTGAACAAATGTTTTCTTCTCGACTATTTCAAAATCTGACCAAAATTTTAGAGGAAAAGGTGACATTATGGTACTTTAACTGAATGAGTGTTGTTTTGTTTTAGGCATACAAACGTGAACCTTAAAGTCTATTCTTACTTGAACGCATTGTGGAAGTTCTTTGGGTGACCAAGTTCCGTCGGCCAGACAAATTTTTTCAGTCTTTCCAACAAGTTCATAATCGTCGACGCAGTGATAAACGACTCGACAGTCATAGCTATAGCATTCACCGGCATGCCATCCATTGATAATGTCCATCGGTGGTCCGCAGGATCGAGGCTCGCAAGTGATGTCCGGTCCAAACCAACTTGCAACTCCATCCATCCTCAGACACATTGCTTCAGGGATTCCAGTTGTTTGGAAACCGTGTTCGCAAAAATACTGAACCGTCGTGTTTGTGTCGAAGGTCGTTTGTTCAACCGATGCGTTATGTTTGGCATTTTTGACTTTCGGTGGATCGGAGCAAAATGACGTTTGTTCTTTCTTGCATGACGGCACTGTGCCGGTCCAGTGTCCATCGGCTCGACAACTTCTTTCAGTGAGTCCTACGGTGAAGTAATCAGGATCGCAAATGTAGTGAGCACGATCGCCGAATAATTTTCCGGTTACCGTCATTTTTCCATTATGAATTTCATTCAGTTCGGGGCACTCGCGTTCAGGTTTTATGCATGACATTCCGCAGGCACCGTCGCAACGGCACTTCTTTTTCTTACTCTTGCAGTCTTCGTCGGTAGAACATTTTCTTAGGCATTTTTGACCCAATCGTCCTGCCTGTTCTTCGTCACGAGGGCACATAGCCGACGGTGAATTTCGTGGATTTTTATAAATTCTACCGTCGTCATCAACCTCGGGCTTGCCATAACCATCGTCGTCCTCGTCGTCATCGTCCCAGTCATCATCGTCGTCATCGTCTTCCTCGTCGATAACCGTTGCCTGTTGCTGAAGCTTGGCTTCTGATGACAACACTAGTGAACACACGACCGCAACTAACAACAATACAATCGTGCTTGGCCGCATGATCAAAGTTATTTATTTCTTATTTCTGTACGCTGAGTCTTAAATTGCTTAAAATTGACGATTATTTATTGTTTCGGATTAACGTGGAACGCGCGATTCGGTAGGAAGCTCACATGGCCCGTTAGCGCGTTCGACTCAAGCCGCGTACCGTTTCGAACTTTCAATATATACTTCCGTTCGAAGTACTATATCCGATCTACGAAATTCCATCGAGATAATCGCATGAACGATTGAATTAATTCGAGGGGTTGTTTAAAGCTTCATCATTTTTCAATGCACCCAGTACAATTCTGTTAACGCCGGAACGCGACAACGATTAATTCGACTCCCTTATTGCTTTCTGGGCGGACTAAGGTTTTTGTGCAGACTGCGGTACCCCGAGAGCCCGAGGTCTGGAATCCTAGGGGTTGGCAAGCGCATCCCTCTCTGCGCATCGAGGCTGTTCAATACATCTCTAGGTTCGCGCAGCTTCCAGTAGATGGCGAAAAATATATGTTCATGGGGTTGATAAAAAAAAAAAGATTCAACAATCGTAAAAGGATTGATATGAAAGATGATGTACAAATATCTAAAAAAAACTGATCTACGTTTTGCTTAAAGATCTAAAATACGTGATCACCGACGATAAACTGGGTTCAAAGCAAACTTTATTCATCCTCTTCGTTTCGTCTGAGAATTTTCATCAGATAGATATGTTACGAAAATTTATTTTCTTTTTCCTTATAGAAAATCTTTTCTCGCGTTTCGCTAGCACATACTGGGATCAATATGCATAGAGGTTGGTGAAAATATGGAACTACGAGAGTTCGATTTCACTGCTCTGCTAGACAGCTTGCCAGACAGCCACTTGGAGGGTGGTATTCAAGTTGACGATTCAAGAAAGCGGGGTGTGAGTCGAAATGAAAGTGTTAACACGTGAATGGGAACACCTGTGCAAGCTCCGCGAGTTTCGAGTACAATATTCAAACGGTGCACCTGGGAGTCTGGCTCGCTAGGCTCTTCGTTCAATTCCACAACCCTCCTTCATGCTGTCCCTTTCACACGAACGATTTAACCCATTGCTAGATCGTGATGGAATAATGCCATTTTTTTTTTTTTTTTTTTACAGTACCTGTCTCATGAATTATTCTATGGATCAATAAACGTATACGTGATCGGAACCATGACTTGTTTTTTTTTTCATCGTCGTTTCCAGTTAATGGGAATACACATTTCTCGAGGGAGTCGTGAGGCACATAAAATAATCGTGAAAAGGATAGCTGGTTGAAAACCCCTCGAGGAAGGCTGATCTTATTTCCAGCCAGGTATCGGTTCGTTCGTTCGCCTTTGGGATCTCTGTCCGATCTCTGCTGTTTTTTCAATTTATCATATTTGCATAACAACGATTTGCATAATAAAATAGCAATTTGCTTATCCGTAAAAAGAATGAGGTACATGGTGCAGAGGCCACCAGCAGCATCACCAATGAAAAATGTGCTACTGTGCGTTTTGCTGTTCCTGCACAGGATCAGTTTTCGTGATACATAGTGCATGAAAAAGTTTGGCAACCCGATACTGACAGCTTGTTATAGTCCATCGAGTACTCGTGCCTTACTATACCGATAATCCTCGAATATTTCCAAGTTGGCCAACTCGTTAGGGTAAGCCCGTGTAGTTCATTGTCTACTTAACGATTGTAATCAATCCGTTCGCGGTTCAACTATATGGGGGGTGCGTAGGCGAGATCACATTCACATTCAATCCTATCGGCTTGCAACAGCTCTCGACGCTGGAGTGTCTGCTCGATGTCTTCATTTATCTTATTCAAATGAGGTACCTTGAGAAGGTCTTCGAATTGAAATGAATGTTCGACCAGCAGAGACTTTAGAATCTATATTCTTCTCTCAGTCTGCTTCCCTTGTCTCTTCATCGTTTGGCGCACCTCAAACGAAATGAAAATTGACCTCCCATGAAACTTCGTCTCAAGAACCTCCAACACGTCTTCCATTCCAATCATAAACTCACTCATCATTACCTCACTCACCATCAACTTCTTAATACTTTAAACTAAGTGAATGATCTTCATGCGCGAAATGTTCTGTTTTTCTATTCGTTTTGGTTCAATTCATTGTTGAGATAAATCAACGTCAGATCCGGATGCAGTTTCGGAATGGGTTGAGAATTCTGAAGTGATGCTGAAGTTGCAGATGTCACTTGCTCGTGGTATCTGACAGCGGGGAGGTATCTGGGTACCCAAAGGTGGGAGTGGTTGGAAAGACAAGACAGCTCTGGGCCGGCGACATCTCTTCGGCGCCTCTTTGCCGGATAATCTACTATCTATGTATATGTATATATATATTCCTTCTTTTTGTCGCACGAAACAACAGAGCTGCGATACTATGGAGACACGTGAAAGGTTCTCAAACTGGTTCCTATACAATTTTCCAAACAAACGTTCTTTATCTTTAATAGAGAATATGAAGTACTCTGTGTGGGCAATTTCCAAAGCTACAGGTGATAATCAATATGACGCGCACATATACACATTTTTCCTTCGAAAAAATGATACCTTTGGCCCAGCAAAAAAAATCCATTTGAGATGAGAAACTCTTTTTAAAGATCCGATAAACGAGTGGCACATCTCATTTATCCGGCGGTGGGTGGAACTTTGTGTCTTGGTCAACACAAGGGTTACCCGTGTCAATTCAGCGAAGTCAGCAATAATGTATATTTATTATTATCTTTTCTATGTATAAAAAAAAAGAGAAAACTAATTCCACTTGACCAGAAATTATGTCTCCGTATAAGTGACTGTCTCAAAGGTTATTCTAAACCGTTTCAACCGTTTAATATCGAAATTTGTAGCCTACGCCGTCGATCAAGAATAAAAAATGGTCAATGCTTGACGAACCTCGTTACTGTGCCATTATCAAGACACACGGCAAGGCATCGTTCTCTCTTCGAGTCTTCTGTGAGAAGCAAAATCGCGGGCAGCACGTCGCAACGTTCTTCTTTCCATTCGCAATGACATTGCGGAATTATCGTTATGGCAAGGTTTCGCTTTGGAACGTGGGAGCTGATGCACACGATACTGATGGTTTCGTCTCGGATGATAATAATGACTCTGTATGTGTGTCTGTGCTCTTCTCGTTCTCGTCGTCCTTCGTCCAATCAGTATGAAATCTTCCTCATTCAGACTCAGCGCAAACGACAGCCAGCTGCCGGATTAGGACAAGAGTGCAGAGATCTCGCTAAGATGATGATGCGTCGGATGCTGCTGGAGTCGCGAAACATGAGATTCGTATTTAAAAAGGGAATGACGACGTTACGTTGCCGCTGACTCGTGTCATTAAGGGCACGTCGTTCCTCGTTTATCCTCGTTCCTTCCCGAACGTAGTACTATCACGTATATCCACTAAAACGCAAAGACAAGAGAGGAGATGTGCCAAACGGAAGATCCACTATCTTCTCCCTGAGTACATAACCAACGTTTATACCGCAGATAATTTTACGTGACTGCGTGAGCGTGGAATCTTTGCTGAGAGTAACGTTAAATTTCCACAAACTACTAACCCATCCCATCTTAAAGGACACATTTGACGACGAAACTCGAATTCTTCTCGGTTAATAGTCTTCGACGTTTCTCTGTGGTACAGAACGAATCGACGACCAAGTTTCTACTGCATTTCGAGTCGGAGTAGAGAACCCAGTCTGAAAGTTTGCGCGAAAGCGAATTTCACGCTTCTATTCTTGCCAACTCAGACTCTGACTTCTTGTTCCAGAGACGAGTACTTTCGAGTTATCTACCAGACGACGAGTCCTTCTATTCCCTCCTTTCTCCCTTCCGTTCCTCTAACACCGTACGTACTTCAACGTAGAAACCGAGTTACCAAGAGTTCATCCCTAAAGAGCGTTATCTTAGTAAGACCAGAAGTACAACCGACGTCGGGTGTTGACGAGAATTGTAGGATCGTGTCGTTGCCCTCATTATCGTTGATAGATGTACTCAGCGAAAGACGATGGGTTTCTCTATCGTCGCTCTGAATCTACATCAAGCTTATTCCAAATCAAATGCCAAATTCATTAACTTCCTGAAAACATTTCTAACTCTTTGTTGTTAAATCTGATGCATCATTGAACAATTTCGAAAAACTAATATTATAGTTCAGAATGATTAAAATTTTAAACAATCATTGAACACAAAGTACTTCTTCATATTGAATCGTGGATTTCTTCGTTATTCATCTCGTCTTCTGAGTTTTCTGTTTCATCCGAAGACGTCATCCCTTGTCCTCGGAGTTCCTTCGCAAGAGCACTCGCCGCTTTTATTGCACAGATGCACCTCTGACTCCCATTCACGTTCACAAGACTCTCACTTTAGTCTCTGGAACACTGCGCATTCGGTCTGTACGTTCGCTCGTGGCCTCTCTTTACAGCATCCCGCTCGCAATTCAGAAGGCAATTGAATTCAAGTTTCCATCCATTACGAGTGTCCGGAAAGGATTACGGATTGAGCGAGCCTTCGACGACATGCAGCAGGAGCGTGCTGCATCTGCATCTGCATTCAACATTCGGCAGAGGGACCATAAACGGGTTGAGCCGGAGACTCGAGTCACGCTCACACATGGAACGATCGGAGCTTAATATTATACGAGTGCTGCTGCTGATGCTGTTGAGAGAAACGAGCTCAAAGATCTTCCCAGGACCAAGTTAGATCGTCTCTGCTGTGGACACTTTCAAGAGCAATAAACTATTCGCTTATATTGAAATCATTATTTTTGTTACATCTAAAATGTTTATTTCCACCAAAATACACAAAGATGTAATTGTGATCGGAAAATAAACAAATTATTTCAAATCTGAGTACCAACATCAGAATTTGATTTTACCTAAAAATTTACGAAACACGGAGGGAAGGAAAATGTAAATCTGTCTGTCCAAAAATGGTGTTGCAAAAAATATTGTGTCGCTTGTAAAAAGTACTTGTAGCCATTGGAATTTTTGTAGTTTTATGCTGGAAAAACGCGGAATTATTGTGTGACGTATTATTTTTTGGAAGATCATCGTTGGAAGGAAAGTAATATTTCCAAATTTCTTTTTTCTACATTTGCAAAATCATAGTTGGAGGGTCTGAGTTACGAGGTACAGTATCGAGGCACAAAAATACTTGCAATTCTCTTTTTTTGTCATTTTCTTGAAGGAATGAACCAGGAATGGCGGACTTATTCAGCATTCTGTGTGCTTCGTACAGAGAAGCCGTGAAAAGATCGCGCGTGCTCATACGACCGCGGTGAAAGTCTTTTCGTTTTTGACACGAAAATTATCCGTTTTCTTAAAGGACAGCGAACGTTATGCACTGGGGCTCGCTGATGACGTGTGTGGGTCACGATTTTCTGTCTCCTGTATCTGTATCCACAGATCGCTGATGCTGATGCTGTCCGCAAAACTGGAGCACCCTGAAGTCTCAAGATCATAGTAATTACGAGGCGGCGTGCAAAACCAGATTCACACGAAACGCGAGTAACACTCTTGGGTGCAATGCAATTAAACCGTCATGCTCGACGACGAGAGCGAATCATCTCTCGAGCTCTCCACGATCCAAGAGTCACCGTTGCAACTTTGATTTAAAATCAGCTCGTGCGATTAATGTAGATACGTGACGGCACGCGTGCGGTGGCTATATAATATTTTGCAATAAAGCCATTCTCTCAATATGGGACATACGTGTTCCACATTATTTTAACTCTTTATCGACGTAGTTTAATCAAATCTTTAATACAAAAATTATCGTACATCGTCACCGCTAAAAACATTTTGTTTCTCAAGATTTAATTAATTTTGCATATTGGTGACGACAAATCCAAAAACCAGTAATTATAGATAACAAAGAAAATTATCGTATTATATCTACAATTAATGTCTAAACATATTTTAGTGTTGAATATAATTAACACCTATAATAATAATACACAATTAGTTATTCTACACTTTTAACTTTATTCATTCTCTATCACATTTAATGAACTGGGCTTACGGAATTAAAATATGGTAAAAGGACGTGACGTGTCACACGTTCTGTCACCAAGTTCCTGCGACTTGAGACCGGATCACGCAGAGTCTAGCCTTTCCGGTTTCGAGTTCCGCGTCATTGTCTCCTCGCTAATTATCTATTCAGAATTACTTCCTATATGCCATCCGTCAGGCATGTGCGGATGTGACACGTCTTGTCAGTATAAGCGCGTGCCATGTGGAAGATGTTGAACGTATGATAATCTTAATCTTATAGATATATATCATCAGGAGGGATAATCGCAGACGCATTACGTAGTTTCTCCATGGCAATGGTGCCCATCGGATGGCCAAGACTTGTTCACGACAATAATAATGACATTAATTACAAAAATTAACAAAAAAAAAATTCTGTCACCCCAATATGTCTATAAAACTGGAATTACTCCAAAAACTAAT
>JABMBT010055416.1:0-12104 GCA_018906895.1 Odontocolon sp. PSUC_FEM 10030002
AAAAAAAAAAAAAAAATAAGTTGCCGGCTTAACGGTACGTGATGCCAGGTTGCAATATAGTTTGCGAGAGCTCACAAGGTCTCCCGATCGTTACGATACAAGTGCTGCTGATACGTGATCGTGCGAAATTCATTTTGTACACAGATACCATAACGCATAATATTGGCGAAGCCTGCTTGGTATTCATGATTCTCCTTCTCAATAAGTATATCTTCGCTGTTGGATTTCGAAAGAAACTGCAGTCAGTCAGGCAGGAATATATTGATAAAAAAACAGATGCTCGGGATGCGATAAAAATAATTGAGCATCGTTGAACCTCTGTAAGACAGGTATAATCAAGGAAACCACGCGGATACGCCTATCGGGTCACGGACGTGTATATTTAATTGAAAAGTAGACGTCCATTTCAAAAGAGCGATATAATATTGTACACGTACTTACTAACATAATAATATATACTAAAAACGGAGAGTCGTACATACACGAGAAATTATTGCGAGTCTGATAATTTTTGCAATACTAATTTTTTAGCCTTTACTCTTTCATTAAATCAGCACTGAAACGTACCCCTCAATCTACGTCAATAAAACATTCTAATTCTCTGAATGAGATCTTACTTTTTTGCATGATATTCGGTACATTTGCTATCCAACGACCAGAGTAATTCTACACTGCGTAAATTGTTAAGCTTGTTCGGTAGAAAAAAGATACGCTCAATGTCGGTTGTGGATAATTGGGCGATTATACACACCGACAATACAGGAAGTCGTAAACACACTTAACGAATGAAACTGGGGCCTCTCGAGTTCGCCAGCAACAAGATAGTGTAGTAATGCTGATCGCTGGGCTTTCAGTCTCAGTTGTTGAACGTCCTGGAATTGCCGGAATCAGCCACTTTACGATTTTTAAGACTCTCCACAGGAAGATCAACGAGATAATCGTGTGCGTGTTCAATGCGTTCCAATTCGATTTTCCTGTAATTGAATTTTGTCACGACCAACTCGAAGCTGTCGAGCTATTAGAAAATTATATCCTCTCCTCCTTCCGATGCGAAAGTCACGCAACGGAAGGAAGCAAGAAAACTCTCCCTATCGCCGATGGCGCAGTTCCAGAATCGGCAAGGATATACTAACTAAACTACAAATACTTTCTCATGTCTATAATTTCTTGAGTCGATATCGAGATCCGCGTGTCCCATTTCCCTCTCTAACTTTCTGCAGTAATAAGCCACCGATTTATTGCTAATGGAATTACCAGCGAATAGTATACTCTGCTCTGGGTAAACTGCACCAAGGCGTTGCTGCGATGGTGTACTTCTTTGGCGAACAATTTGCCAACTTTACAACTATAATGTACAGGGCATATTCAAATATACTCTCAGCTTCGTATTGCAGAATCCAAGGAAATGATAACGCGTTGAAATAGAATCAACATAAATACACAAGATAAAATTGTGCTGTAATTATACGAATGATATTACCTCGGTATAATATTTATTTGAAATTTTGGCTCTAATACAGAATTTTAAGTAGTCATTACACAAAAATAATGACGTTTTTACAATTTTCACAATAAAGTGAAAAATGTGCAGAATATTTACTCTCTATGTTCACGTGTACGTGGGCGACCTGGCACAAGCTACGATGAAGACTCTTAAGCTTCCTGTCTATTTGATCGACGTCGTCAAAAAGCCATCAGGAAGTCTGGTTGATTGGCGTAAAATCAGGTATACAACATGCGGTTGACACGTTATAAATAACGTCAGATTGCGTTGACTAAAATAGAAGGCAGTTATTGTCTTGGGTCGTTTATCACATAGTTCATACGGATCGTATGTGACACGTTTTGTCTGCGGTATCTGGCTATATTTCACTACTCGCGACTACAACGCAACGACGTCTTGATAAAACACAGTATTTTTCAACTATGTTGTCACACAAGCTTTCACACGCTGCGATGTTTTTATTTTCGAGTGATTTATGCAATTCAACTACAGATCTGTTATCTGATCTAAGTTGCTATTTTCAAGTATTTCACATCTTCAGAGATCTCTTCGAAATATATAGTCTTTTTCAAAAACACAAGACTATTTTAACAATGGACAGAGATACAATAAGATAGAGAATAAACGACTGGAGCGTTATAGTTCCATATTATGTTCCAACACAGCATACAATGATCCTCTTACCATCATCTCGCAGCATTTTTCCCCAAGATATTTTCAAAGCAGCACCGAGTTTCGCCCGCATTACAGATATATTTTTCCGGTACTGCAACCGAGACAAGCTCCACTCCCGCATTAGTTGTACTTTGCCTACGTGATATCGTCCTAGCCAATTCGGAAGATTCACTTGGCACGGTTATACGCGGGCGTCCGGGCCGGAAAGAGCTCTGAATACGTCTGAGATCCGAGAGTATAATACTAGTTTAACCATGGAGAATAGAGCATACAGTGGTTAGAGGTATATTCTTTCTTTAAAACCCTCTCGACGTCCCTTGGTTCTGTGGGCACGGTTATCGGTGTTATTCATGAGGCTCTCAGAGTCGTTTAGAGAGCAACTGTGTGCTGGATCGCTGGTACTCGAATAAAAAGAAAAAAGGAAATAAAAAAAAAATTCATTGCTCAACCATTTACAATGTCTCGAAGCTGGCTAAACTTTATTTTACCCTTTCTCACGAACCCCTTCGTGTTCCAGTTATGTTTTTATAGTATTAAACTGTAGTCACCTCGTGTTATACATCTTATCGTCGAGAGGACGCGGATACTCCAGTTCACAGTGCATTAGGTTTTCCGAGTGCGAACGAAGTTATAAATGATTGTTCAGATGCACAAGATATAAATATATAGATATATGTGATACACGAAGCAAGTTGTACGGTAAACGTGGATACAGAATCGCGACACGGGACCCGCGAGTCTTGCGCGCTGGTCGCGGTACCGACCTACTAGCTCAGGTATAGTCGATGGAGGTGCGCAACTCATACGACTCGGATTTATGAGACCGTCATATTTCGCAAGTTGCGAGAGCCGGTAATTCCTGGCCCGCGCCAGTACGATTTATGGGCTACGAGTGTCCCCCGTCTGTGCCATTAATCCTTCCCTTTCGACCCGAATCGAACTTGCACCTATCCTCCCTCTGCTTGCTGTATTCTATCCTCGATGTCGACGCCGACGGCGGTGGCGGCTTGTCTATCCTGTGATGCTCCTTCTGCTAGCAGTAAAACTGAAAACCAAAGAAGAAACGACACCATGCGCTCACGCCACAGCCACGAGGTATAATCTATTCTCATATTCTCACTACTTTCCTCTGTATCTCCGTCGTTTGTTATTCTAAGCTTTGGTATCCTCTATCTATGCTCTCATTAAACTTTAACTCATTTTATTCCACTTTGTCTCACTCCCGACCATTTCAAACTAACTGTCGTAAAGACGATTTTCAGTGGCAATTGGTTATTCTTGACACAAATTGGGAATAGTAGAGATACATTTGATTATGAGGGTGTTTGATAAAACATTCATAATTACCTCTGGGCGTAATGTTATGCTTCGTTATAATTAAGCTGCGCAACGACAAATTTTTATTTCTTTTTGTAACTGAAATTTGATGTAGCACAACTTGGAGTAGGTATCAACATTTGTATTCCAGCCCTGGTCGCCAAAAGTGAATAAGCCATGCTATCATCGAATCGGTAAATCAAATGCAGAGACAGGTTATATTTCAACACCCGGAGAGACGCGATTAATCACCTGAATACACAGAAATATAAATTACACATTGGTAGATTCACTGTAATCTACACTCTTGAAACGCGAACTAAGGTAGCCATAAATTCAATCGTTAACGAGCTGTACGGTGAAACGCGCTGTGTATATTACAAAACGGAAAAAAGTACGAGTTCTACTTGATTCCTGTCGTTAAGTACGATTATTTGTGGATTCCGACAACAGCTGGTCGATCATCTAGCGGAAGATCGCACCGGATCGAGAAAGTTTGTAGCTCTAACCTAAGGCAGCGACATATCTCGGATTATTATCAAAGTCAGGTTGAGAAGTCAAGTGTCATCAAAGCTCGAAAGCGTGGAATGGAAAAGTGTCGGTCGTCGTGTCGTTTCGTAGTAGCATAGAAAAAAAAAGGGCAAAGGGTGATGAAACTTTTCCCGCTTTCTCGGGTCTCGTCCAACAGTGGAAAGGGCGACAGCTCGCTAAATGCACAATTCTCGCTCCGACATGGCGTGCAGCTTTGGTGTATGACATCGCAGCGTCATACAAAAGCACGTGCATACACCAGCTTGAGCCCTTGGCGTGGCCAACGTCACCGCCGGCAAGCACAGTGATATCGTTGTCCGTGCGTCAGAATTCCCGGGCGAAGCTCGGAGCGAGAAAAAAAATATATATATTACCGTGCGGCTGTGGCTATGCGTGGTATCGACATTTCCACAGGCGCATGGCAGTCCATTAACCCGTACTACTTTTATAAACGAAAGCATCTCTCTCACGCCCGCACTTTACGCCAAGAGCAAAGCTGTGATGTGGAAAAAGGGACCCCGTGGGAGCTATGAAACCGCAGTCTGTACGCAAAGTCATTTTTCCATGTATTTCATACTCTCTGAAAATGTTTGTGTTTTTTCGCGTTTGTACTGAAACGTCTCTTCATCAATGTGTTTTTCACTGACGCTTACTTATAACGTATAGTTTATATAAAAATGTGTACGCTCGAAAAAAAAGTAATAAATTTTCAACATATATTTTAGTCATTCAATAAAAAAGATATAATGCCAACTCTTCACTTTTGAATCTGTCAAAATTTCGTTGCAAATTCTTCATATTACGTCATTGGGATGCCGACATATTAATTTAAAGGTGTCCCTTGATAGATTTTTCTACGGTCAAATATTCTTTATACGACATATTCCGAATACAAATATAAGACAGCAATTTATTTGATACAGTTGTGGTGACGTCCTGTTAGAGGTCTTGTACACACCAGGGAACGAAAGGTGTATAGTGACTCCGTCGAGGTATCGGGGATATTACTAATGCAGCCCACGTTGATTCGGTGACACACGGTCGGGCAGCGTCGGTGGCAGTCGCGGTCTCGCGATATTAGCATAACGTCAAAGTTATAATTGACGTTGTCCGATCGATATTTTAATTTATCTAAGGGGAACGTCCCCGGTGCGGGAAGCTGTCAGCTCGTACAACGAGTAAAGACAGGACTTGTATATATGCCGAGTGCTAGCAGTTGCACCGTTACCGAACAGCATGGAGCCCTCTCTCTCTCTCTCTGCTCTCGACGTCTGTGAGAGTGGAAAATTGAAAACGTGACGCGAACTATTCAGATGTCATATACCTTGGCCGCTACCAACCGCGCGGTATGCACTTCAATCAGGAAGTAATAAGTAAAAATAGTCTCTACCCTCTTTCTCTTTTCATCTCGTCTGGGATTCTCACCGTCAGTACAACCACCACCAGAAGCAGCCACCACCAATTACTTGAGCAATTATCCACGCCGCGCGGCTAGTCAACGAGGAGGAATCCAATTAGCGTTGATTAAATTATCGCGAATATCGTATAGTTATACTAAACTATCCGGGTACAGTTCATTGCAGCATATAACGCGCATTGCAGAAGCACAGTTCGTAGCTAGATATATATCCGCATGGTCGAGCTGACACTCGCTCTTGACTTTTATCGACTAGTCGTGCCCGTCGTCATCGCGCTTCTCGAGACTCTTCTCCCTCATATCGCGATCACGTTTTATTTGGATTCGTGAGAGCTGATGAGAAATACGTGATCCGTTTATATTTCTACTGCTATCGGTTTGACTATGTCGCCTATGTGACATCGGCTAGCCGTTGAAAAACTATACTTTTCTTATATTAAATGCCGTCGAGTGTGTTAATTGTTTATCGGTTGCGATACAGCTATAGATATCGCTTGTGCTATCAATGGTTTATCGTATGTATGAATAGAGAATACGCGAGACAACTCGACGGCTTGGTGTAGAAAAAGTGGCTGCTCTTCTATCGATCCTCGGGTATTATTGCTAATTCCTGACGTCTATTGGAAATAGAAACGAGCGTTAATTAATTAAGCCTACAGTTAATAGTCTGCAATGCTATACAGTTCCATGAATTATTTTCTTCGACGATAAACTCAGATGGCTCAAAATAGATCTCCGGCTAGAGAGAATTCCAAATGCGTTACGCCAGATTGAATTACATTGTCCGCACCGAATATTCGCTAATCTTGGATTAGTCAGTGACGCCCTAATCCGTATTGGTACAGCGTTTTGGGGTGGATTCCCCAATCCCGTCGACGAGCGACGAGACTAATGCTGATGCAAATTATTTCGACGACAGCCAGCTAGCACGATCGGGATTCGAATTAGCGACTCGCACCCGACTTTGTACTTCGCTGAAGCAACGATCATTGCGTGTCCTGTACTCACGCATACATTCGTATATATACCTACTTATACGTTCTGAGCGCTCTGAGCGCGCACAGTCGAGCGATAAATAACTTAGCAGCAATTACTTAGCCGACAGATGTCGAGTCACTGTACCGCGCGGACCGGCTTCGCTCACTATACTAGCGATGACGGACGGGCATTATGCAAGGAGCGTATGTTTCGAACGACAGGCCAACGTCGCTACTGAAAGTGCAATGCTGGGCTCTCAGTATAGCGCGATGAACGGCCTGCATGCAACATACATAGCATTATAGATATTCATTCAATAGTTAACGCAAATACTTGAAATCATCATCATCATCATCATCATTGTTATAATGTAGCAGTGATATTCTTAAAGACTAAAGACTTTCGCTAATACAGATCTCGAGAGATCTTGACAATTCATTGTAAAGTAGTCGTTGTTTAGCATCCTCATTTTTTTCGAGTTTTTTGATCGTCGATTAAACGAGTGGGTGCTGCAAAAAGGAAATCCCGGAACGAATATAGCACAAAAGTCCGCAAGGTATATAGGAAGAGAGCAATGTGATGTGCTGGCGTTGATTAGACACGGAAAGAGTCTCGACAGGAGCTCAACGAGAGGAACGATTCAGAATGGAGGAGATCAAGAAGCAGCTAAAAAAAGAGAGATGAAGCGGAGGAGCGACAGCAGGTTCGAGAAAAAGGGATGAAGAGCTATCCCATTTGGAAAAAAATTGAGACTGGCCATGGCGAATGATGAGAGAAGGAAGATCGAAGTGGCTTGGACGAGATCGAGACGCACAGGCAAACGAGTAGAAACGGACGAGTCATGCTGGTCCATTGTTCCATGGAAGATTGGCCGCGAGTCGGCACGCTGATGCGGGACGTTTGACGAAGCCGCGGCAACGGCATGGCGTAGTGACTGAGCGCGGAGTCTCACGAAGATTGATTGGCGGTGATAGAGAGACGATCGAACGAGCGACCGCTCGAAACCGGCACACAGAAGCTCAATAAGGGTAATTAATAGCGAGCGTCCGGAGACGAGAAAGACGAGAGGCATCTGCAGTCGCAGCATCCGATGCACGCGGTGATCCGCGCTTTTGCCCTCTGTCTGTGTATCTTTCTCATGTAAGACCGACAACAGGCACGATGAGAGATCAGCTTGCCATCTCTTTAGAATCCTCTTGCGGGACGCGCGAGAACCCGAACCATCGTTGATGTCGTTTGTGTGTGCCAACCGAGTTCCTCTGTCCCTTCGGTATTCTCTTCGTCGTTCATTCGATCCATCCATCTATCCGTTCAATGCGGCCTTCGATACGTCCATTCGTTGATCCGTGGAGTCCGAGTTCGCGGTTCCTTCGCTCCGCGTCGTCACGCAAAAACAAACAAGATCAACGCCACAGGCAGCAGAAGCAGCAGCAACCGAGGATCAATGAGAGAAGAATGACGAGAGGGGAAGGGAAAGAGGAAAGAGGGCTCTGACGAGGCTGCACGTTCTGCTCGAGACGCGGTTCGGACAGCGCATCGCCCGCGGGAGTTTCAATCATTGCCCGCCTGTCCGCCGACATCATTTATATCTGTCAGTCCCGACTCCTCCTATCCCTGGCTTGGTTCGCCTCACCTCTCCTCTACTTCCTTCCTTCTAACAGCCGGTTGACGTACCGCATCAACGCGGTTTTGCATTGATATATATTTTCGTCGTTCGCTTGTTGCTAACTCGGACAAGCCCAGACTGACGAGGATCCGTGGACAACCAACTTTTTGGATCGTTGCGCGTACGCACAGTGTATACAAATGTTACTCATTATTCAACAACGGATAAGTAGTCTCGTGAGAAACGTTTGCATTCTCGATAAATCGGAAAGTTATCGACGTGCTCGGAAATTCTCTGACCGATCCTCGTTACACGCATTACATCGCAAACCAATTAGATTAACAGGCAATTACTCGGAATGTAAATTCGAATCAACATCTCAGGATTGGTCTTGCGAAACAAGAATGAATTGCAGTTATAATCAAACGTTGAAATAGTCTCTACGAATAGAAAGAGAAATATAAAAGAACGTGACAAGTCGAGATTAACGAGATTCTCGTGACCCCATCGGTGACAAAGAATGCGACTGAGAATCAATTAACTCGAGCGAGCATTCGATGTGATAATAAAGTAATATTATGAAGGCGACAGGAATCAGTAATGTCGGTCTCGCACGGTCTGTCCGGCTTCATCAGACAAGATTATTATGTTGCATAAATCATCTCGTTGCGCAATCTTTGTCCTGATGCTCGAACATAAATCTGCATAAACTGTTCGAATAGAATGACACATGATATTTACTTGTACACAGCACATATACGTATATCTATTACAAGCTCTGTACTGAGATTTTGTACCGACTGAGCGGTGCCCAAACATAAACGAATCACTCCCTGTCGGTGATGCTGCGGTAAACGCAGTGCAAGAGCAGACAAGCAGCAACATACCGCAAAGATGCAAGATCGAAAGAGTCGCGTGAGAAGGGATGCTGGGTTGAGTTCCCTCTGGTCTGCTTTATACAGAATCAAGCTGTACGTTCGGTCGGACTGAACAGTCCAGCAGTTTCGCCGTGCCATTTGTTTCAATCTATGGACAGGGCTAATTACGAGCGGGCACCAACGCGCGAGAGATAGCGCAGAGAGGAAAGAGTGGAGACTGCTGTTATACTGGCGGTGGTTCGCGTCGCCGGGACGAGTGTGTCCGGGTCGACGGGGATGCTCTCTTGCTTGCTTGGTTATCCGAGCATTTCCACCACGTGTTCTCTGCAAGAGAACGACTGTGGCTCGCGGCTGGTCTGCTGACGTTACTTCGCAGGAGCATCGCTGTCAGACTACATGGAGACAAACGAGCGACCGGCAATCAACCGCTGTTAGCCCGTCCGACCTTTCGCGACCACATCTGACCGTTCCTTTTTACCCGCCGCTTCATCATAATTTATTGTGACACCGTCACGTTAATAACTCAATTTATTTCACTGTGCGCCGAGATGGCCCTTGTTATATTTTTATGATTCAGTCCCCTGAGCGAGAACAGGGCCCGACATCGAGAATCCTGGGATTCTGCAACAGCTGGTCATACATGAGTCTCGATGATCTTGAAATAGTGGAAAAAAATTGCTTATGCCATGAAGGCATAATTTCTTCGACATCGCACTTTATAAATAGCTGTGTCTTATAGACATAAAAATAAAAAGTTATGCAAATGAAAATGTAATTTCCGACGTTTAAATAAGTTGAAAAAGTATTCTTCAGCTTTATGACATACGTGAACGAACATCAATTATGCTTCATGGAAATAACGTTTAAATACGTAGATATGATAATGATGCTAAAATGCGTGGCTTCTCTTAATAATTATGCCTACAATCACCAATGTCCAGGCAAATAATTGCAAACTGATATAGTTCGTTCGGTAAAGAGTTTCGCCATTTGGTTTTATCGTTTCAGGACCTATTACCGGTCACGTATCGCTCGGTCATTCTTGCCGTATATAGACGCGAGCCCCGCGATGTTACACCCTTAATTGCCTTTCCTTTTTCTCTTCCCGCGCGAGAGACGGGATTCCTTTGGTTCGCCTTTCGCGTGTTAGCGCTCTGGCGTGCCGTCAATTAATGATTGGGTTTTAAATTTTCGTGTCTGGCTCGGCGCGGCTGCGAGTACGTGTTCCGCATTAGCGGATTGACGACCGGTTAAAAAAGAAAGCCCGAACGTGAACGACGACGACGACGACGAACAGTCCGTGTAATGGCTCGACAAGAAGGTGTTCGTTTGAGTACGTGTTTGGCTATCTTGGACCAGTGGGACTCCTGTGTAGAATTCAGATTCCAAATCAACTTCGGTCCGAGTCAATAAAAGTTTGTATTCAAAATGACTTCACGACGGAATGAAAATTGATGAACAGAGAAATTAATACGGACGTGTCAATGCTATATGCATAATCCTGCACGAGGAAAAGAGACAGAGCCGTTTCGCCGGTGGACGGGCATACATCAAAGACAGTAAAGACATTGAGTCTCTCGTCACGCCTCATCATCGTAACCGCTTTAGACCCGGATGTCGCAACACAAGTCGAAAAGCTCGTCAGAGGACTGGCAGGGTGCCGTGCATACTCCTGACTCTGGAACCCGTTTAATTGCGCGAGCCACGGACGATGCGAACGCCAGTCGCGTCGGCCTCTAAAGGATCGCGTGTAGAGAGCCATCACCTAGCCGCATCGCTGCGTATTCGCTCACGAGAACAAAGGGACCACTGTCGACCAGCACATTTAGCGACGCGACTCTCGTTCGCCAACAACCCCTTTCCCAAACGAAGGGCGAACAGGCCCGCGGCCTTTGATAGCTCACTTTGCGGCTAACCAACGACAGCCGCGATCTCTGTACTCTGCTCGTTTGCAATAGCGTGCTTCTGACGAACACAAGAGCTTCATCGCACCAACAAAATGCAGAGGCCTTCGATGTAAACGATGGTGAGCGAAAAAAAAAAAAAAAAATACGATGGACCGCTCAAAATCGTTAAGATGTAATATTTTTATTTAATTTCCAGAGTTCTGACTTCTGGGGGGGGGTCAACATTTTTTTTCATGTTGATCGTGAAATGAGGGACTTGTACAATCTAATATTGTTCGTTATCTATATACGCAAAGTTAATAAATAGAATAATGTCTATTGACCTAATGAAGATACCGGTAGACTTAGCAGTGACCATAACCTAGTCAATCACGCATTCATCTCCTTTAAGTATAGTTAATCAGTCTCGCAACAACATTACATCACTGTTGTCGTCGTAACTTGAAACAATAGATTCGTGGAAAGTGATTATTCATTGTATTCAAAAACGTATTCAATACTCCGAGGAAGGTGCGGTTGTTTCGTCTCTGTTCGTCCTCGCCTCTGTCTCTGCAGCCCCCATCGGTGCTATTGAACTTGGCGAGTCATGCGCTAATGTAAGAATACGTCGCGTTCTGCTCGTGTCTGTAACACTCATTTCATTAGCTTCAAATTGAGTTATGCAAGTTGTATAAGGCAACTGAGTCGTACTTGTCCTACGAATGGGATGCTGTGTGTAAGCGTGTCCGCACAAAGTGATTCCGAGTAAAGCGGCTCGAGATTGTCGCCAGTCGTTCCCTGTCTGTTGTAGTAAGTACGATGGGATTCCCGGTAGGGAGGAAGTGTAGTTGATGTGTGCCTCTCAAGTTTGCAAATTATACGATTCGTATATCGTCGTCGTATCTTTGTATTTGGATCTGTATGTTACACAGCTTTATATGTATATGTCCAGAGATAGGTGCGATACCGTGTATCCGGTACGGGTAGCGGGATCAGGACCGCAATACGTAATACGAATCCGAGAGGGCCTCACGATCGCAATGTCTACTCGTCGTCGTAAACACGGTTTCAGTTTCACACCAAATACTTAGTGTTTCGATTACAATACGATAAATTATGCTGTACACGACAGGAGACGAATATATACAGCATAATTTATATATATGTATCAGTCCTGGATTACGTCATTATACGAAGTAGAAGTTCTCAACGTATCTTATGGTTCACTTACCACTAATTTATCGATTAAACGAACTTACCTGTAAGTGAAGTTCTATCGTAATTGTATGTAGCGCCTCTTCCGAAGAGATCA
>JABMBT010055526.1:0-12101 GCA_018906895.1 Odontocolon sp. PSUC_FEM 10030002
TTTAAGAGATTACGAAAAATGGTATATAGGAAATTAATTAATGAAAGGAACTATTTCTTTAATCAATAATTAATCATTACATTACTTATTTGTTTTAGTCTTTACCATTTTTGTAATCGTTTTGGAAACAGTAAATTATTATTCTTAGGCTTAAGGATTATATATTTTAAACAATAGAGCTATGATTTAAAAAACTGAGAAAATCAAAATTATCGGAATAGTAAAATAATCTCAGATTGTTAGAGCAATTCAAGATTTGCAATCCTGTCTATGAATCTTTTGCCTAACTCATGAACTCATGATACTCGATTCGGCCTCTCGTAGGATTTCATGATCCCAAAAATTGCTGGCTCTGCGCGATGTTTGACTGAAGAGCGGAGAGAGATGAAGTTGAACGAGTGTGAGACACTGGGAGAGCAATCCGGGTGAGGATTTACGAGTCGAGCGAGACACACCGGGCCTGTCGTAAAAATCGGGACAAACGACGCATTGACGTACGTTCTGCGTGTGGATGGCGGCCAATGCGCGTACACAGAGATAGAAATGACATACAAAATACATCAGGAGCTGCCCAAGGGAGCAGGCCGCGAATCGAGATACGATTTCACCCCGATCCCGTTGAAGTATAGCAGCTTCGTCAAATATCGATTTGGGAGACCGTCTGCTTTTACTTTCTTCCTTTTTTTTTTCATTTTTTCTCGATTCTTCCAAGCACACATGACTCTCGAGATTAATACATTTGTCATGTTACTAGAAAAAAAAATGAACTTTCTTTCACGTTTTTTTTTTTATTTCGAGAATATACCACTTGTTTTTGCAGCAAATTAATATATTTAATGCGTGGATCGATGTCGTTTGCAGCCGTCATTTTCCCGCGAATCTTTCAAGCACGTGACCCAAACCCACTGTAAGGTCTGAATGATGGAACGATGCAATGCGATGCTGCGCGGACCGTGAAATCGTTGGGTTAACCATTCATACGCCCCACTCTTCATTCGAGTGTGTAAAAATGGTTCCTTCGAGGAACGACCAGCTTTCCGACCGTATCTTCGAACTCGTTCCTCCATAAGAATCGTTTATTTATTGACGATTAATTTAACAAAAAAAAAAAGCGTGTTCAGTTATATCAAATTAAACATCGCATATAGCTTCACTGAGAAAATTTTCTAGTAAAAATTGCATCGAGAAATTGTAGCGAGAATGTAATCTCTTGGCGTTTAATTATTATTTGATAAAAGACGAGTAAAATCTTGATTAGTCAAATTTACCGTGAACATGAAATAATTTGGTAAAAAATCTTAAAAATTAACAGAGAACATTATAAATCTTTTTAGTCAAGTTACAAAATGTTACGCATTGTAAATCGAATAATTTTTTGACACTAAGAATGTCCCCTCCCTTGTTACACCTTTGCCACTGTATTTTTTCTTCAAGTCTTAAATCTGTCCTCTCTGATCATCTTTTACCATTTTTTCAAACGTCACCCCAACCAGAGTGAATCCAAGATAAATAGAAGCCTCGAATTTAAATCCAGTCGAAAACAACGATGTATCCCGCGTCTCCCGAGGCCAGAAGGCTCTGCGATGTGGGCTGAAAAGAGAGGTAGCGCGAGTGGATTCGGCTTAGAATTCGGATGAGGTAAGCGAACGAGGAAGCTGAATGCTTTTCGAGGCGTGAAATGGTTGCGTTAACCGTTCTCTCGCACGTACCGACCCCTCTCCGCTTGGTTTCTGTGCCAGAGTCGTGGTTTCGGGGTAGATCGCCGGCTACCCTGGATCTCGTGAGCTCCGCGGGGGTGGGACTGGTGTACGCGATGGGTGGGCGGGGGGAGGAGGAAGTCGCACGAGCGTCCATTTTCCACTACTACAAAACGCCTAGGTGGTAATATCATCGGAATATCTCTCTCGCAAACTTCGTTCTTCTTGCTCTTTCTTCCCCTCATCCCCCTCATCCTTTGGTATTCTCTCGCCCCGGTGGCGAAGATCACGTTGAGCCGGTATAAGATAAAAGTTATATGCCGGTATACGCTATGCGCGAGGGAGTCATAGATCAGCGGTCGGACGTCTGCGGGGACGTAGAAACGAACGAAGCCGCTTCACCCTCCCCCCGACCCACCCTTCTCATCCTCTCTCCTCATCCCTTACCAACGGTTTCTCTTTTCATCTCTCGGAACATCCCCTTCACGCCTCCCTACGACCACTCTATAGCGTGCTCACCGGGAACGAAAACCACCCCCGCGGAGCGCTCCACTCCGAAAGCTCCTCTCTCCCAGCTCAGCATTGCTCAGCTACCCCCGCTACCCTTCCACCGCCCCCTCTCGCTGTATTCGTATCTCGCTATCTCCGAGCCCCAGCCACGTTTCTCCGTCTCTCTTTTCGTTCTATCTTTCGGACGATATATCTCACCTTCTCGCTCTTTCACTCCGCTGTGTCGTAAATATATCTATACGTACTTTATATATTCCGTAATATATCATCGGTCTCGACACACGAGCGCACACACGGAGATATAGAAGGACTCTACGTATGGTACCGTAAAAGTTACTAGAGTTGGCACATAAGACCACGGAGTACGTGAGTATACAATACAGGGCGTGGCTTGACAAATATCAAATCATTATTGCTATTATCATTATTATTATCATTATGACTATTATCTGTTTCGATACCGGCTTGATGTTTATGTCAAGCGACACATCGTTCCGGTGCATCATGTTGTTATGTAACTCTTTGATGTAAGTCAGTATAGGCGCATTGAAAGGGATATATTATATATATGTAAATGTGGAATGAATCAAGTGGTGCGTGGCTCGTGAATTATTCTAGACAGAGACTTCGGTAAATGAAGTTTCAATCCAGGGAGACCATGTCTTTTTTTTGGGAAGGTTTTCTTCTCCATCTTGAGCTTCCTCTAATCTCCCCTTCCATTCCTATAGGGAGATAAACCACCACTTCGCCTCGGCGCACCCTACAACGTTTCGTTTAAATTACGAAATCCCCCCCCCCTCCCCCTCCCGGAAGAGAATATTTTCTCAGCTCTATTTGCATACAGATACGATGGAGCGCCAGTGGAAAACAAGACAAGTTTATTGCTATGGGAAGTGGCCGGAAGAATAATGGTCTGGGGTTTTTGTTGAATAATTGCGATCGAATACGTGATGTACCTTGTTGTTCTATATATATATCGTTATTATGAAAAGTTTGTTTCGCGGACAGATCGAGGTAAAGGGTTGCGGGTATGGGATGAAACGAGCTGAGAGTTAGGGCGCGACGTTACGTGAATACGGATGCATAAACATCCCTCTCAGCGTTATCAGTTGTCGGACGCCGGGGCGCCGGATATTGTCGCATCCTCCGTTTTGCTCTCGCCGCGCTCGGCAACGACAGAGACAGAGGGATGAGGGTTAGAGGAACGAGAGGGTGAGATTCGGTAAGCGAAATAGGCACAGACTGCGGACACTCACACGTGTTGAAGTCATAAGGGTATGCGCAATGTCTGTTGAGAAATTGGGACACTATACACAACTTATTTAATTCATCATAGAATTAGTCGTGAATATCAATATCGAATGAAAATACTTAATTTTTTCTACATCTGGTTCGCGCAGAGTCCCACGAAAATAATTCTGTATGTTTACTGCTGTCACTCGACGAAAATCTGACCTACGTGCTCCGAAGAACGTTTTACCTAATAAACGTTTTTACCCAAAAAACCCGAAAGTCCAATTATCGTGAAAGTTTTTTTTTTTTGCTTTCTTTTTTTTTCCCTGAACCCGGCGCGGTCAAAAATGTCTTAGAATGCCGAGAGACGAAATACAAAAGGGAGCTCGATACTTTTACTAGACTTTTACTTTTTTTATGGACCCATCGCTGTGTACCGACGTTGATTTTACTTTGAGTTTTCTGGGTATCCGGAACTTTCTTTTTTAGTGCACTGCGAACGCACCTCAGGGTCCGCGAACTCGAGGGGCGAGCGGACAGCCCGCAACCCAAGGGGCTGTAAAAAAGACCGACTCGGCTTCGGATTCCCGGTGAAAGTCGTCCTTTCTTTGATAATTCTAGCTTTCGCTGTTATTTTACCAAGGTTGACGAAAAAAATGTCAGGGAGAAAGTTGAGGGCTTTGAAGTCGATAGAAACGACTTGGAGCGTCGTCAAATCATTTCGTGATATCTTTTTTCTTCCTTCGCAGTTTTTAACGAATTTTTTTTCTTTCGTTTTCGATATTCCGAACAGAAACGTCCGATATGGGCTGCTAGCCTTCGTCGTCGAATTGGTCATTGTCGCTGATTTTCTGCGGCAAAGGGACAGTCGTATTATTTGCCCTGTACATATTTAGACCTTTGCGGTAAGAACGTTTCGACCCGGTGCGGTTAAATAGTTTTATTACCTGCAACGCTTCGTGAACCAGAAAACCCCGTAGCAATTGACTTGCCGCGTTAAACCTCGGTCCCTTCATCTGCCTAACAGCTATGAAAACTATAAAACCTAAAGCATAAAATATCCTGGAATTTCAGTGAAAAACAAATTCTGTTATTTACAATAAAATCATTTTGTTTACTTTTTAGTATTCAACAATACGAAAATGCATTTCTTAGGCCTCCGTATCATTCCAGCAGAGAATGTAAATTCAAATTGCGCGTGAATTTGAAAATGAGAAACACGGATAGGAACGTAGAATCATCTATACGTATTCTTCGACGTGAGCCAGAGTCTATGTCTAAGTCACATAAATCCACATGAAATGGATTCACGAGCGGCTGGATGCGGCTGTAAGTTATATCTAACCAATCTGCATCCGTAAACTTTGCCTACACAATACTACATAGTTTCGTCAGTGGTAGCTGTTAGGTAGGTTCGTAGATACAGATACGTTAACTGCTGCGGTGTTGTGCTGCTGCTGTTGGGTATTTGCAGTAACGAGCCCGGCGAGAGGGAAGAGCCCGCACACGCGAAACACGACTCAGGAATATATGAGTTCGCTACCACGAGTAGCACCAGCAGCATAACTACACACTACTAGGGAATATAGTCCAGTAAACCATTTCACCCAGTTGCCATTAGAACGAATTAGTACGGTACTAATGCGCTATACTCCAGTACCTGTCGATAGATCTGATTGGAAGCGCAAAGTAGCTAAACGTGTAAAAAAAAAAATTAAAACAACGAAATATCGCGTGCCTTTACTTTGCTCTGTTAATAGAATCTTGTGGGCGGTCTGTGTATATAAGCAGGTAGAAAAATTATTTATGTTTGTTACTAGACTGTGTCTAAACTATTTAACATCTTATGTAGGAGATTTATGTAAACATAGACCGATAAAAAAATATAGTTGATATGAGTTATTCTTCATGAAATCAGCCACTCTCTTCGGTCAACCTCTCAGACAATTTTTTGTAATTTGGTAGTATGTAGTGCTAGTTGGTAGTTAGTTTCTGTGAATTTATTCGGGTTTTTAAACCCTGTTTATTGGGATATGCATTTTTTTGTGAAAGTTTCGGTACAAAAAAGATTTTTCTTCGACTTTTCAGATAATTTCAAGTCATTATTTTATGAACGTCATAAATCTTAATTTCAGGGAATCATCGAGACAACGGAATTCGTTAAATTCATGCAAAACCAGATTTATTTTATTAAAATTTCACCTTATCTTGTTGTCCGTCATCGCTATATATCTCGGCTGTGTCAATTAATTCACAATTTCAATTATTCAGATTATAACATTGCAGTACTAAATAATTCTTGTTCAATAACGTCCACTATCTCGTCAGGGACGAGCGAAGTGCTCATCAGCGGAAGAGGGAGACGGCCTATCAGAAAACCGCACTAACCCCGAACCGCATAGCCCTGTTAACCCGCTGACGCGTTTCAGCCCAATTGGCATATTTACGACAGGATACATGATAGATCGATACATCGATACATCGTGTTACGTAGTACAATATCAAACCGTATGACAGACTGGAAAATCTACCCTTTCATAATATATACAGCGGGACTAGACGGGGATATGGAATCCTATGGTAAAAGTTACCCCGTTTTGCCCCGGTCTCCCCTAATTTTCGAGACCGGCTCTTACATTATTAATATTGTTGGTTATTGCTATAGTTGTTATTATCACTATCGTTACGAAAGTATTGAAACAGCGCTATTTCGACCTATGTGTATGCATATAGCAAATCGATTAACCGGAATGATGACATTGGCCATCACTCAAGCATATTCTAAATGTCTACGTAGCCATGTCTATTCACTATCCTAAAATAGTAAACTCTCCTCTTCCTCATCACGTTTGCCTCATGTCAGTTAACCCGCCCGAATGTGTGCGATCGATACTCGTTAGATATACACGTTACGTGGGCGTCCATACGTAGTATCTGGGCGGAACATAGACGAAGAAGTACGTGATACATATATCGGTGCTACTGCTATATCTATACTATGATACTATGGGACTAGTGTACGCATTATCGGAAAACAGTTAGTTATCGACTGATTGCACCCTCTCGTACCAATCTTACCACGATAGGTTAATCATCTGTATTAAGGCGAGGTAACACCTCCACAACGTTCTCTTTCGCATTCATGCGAATCCGTATCTGCGGTCTCTCTCGTCACGTGGTACAGCGACAGAGACAGCAGATGCGGATCGCGTGAGAGCGGGAGAGAGCGGCAATATCTGTGTATGTATGGAGGTAATACCCCGCCTTCAAGGGAGGTCAAACTTGGGACTACACATATCGAAATCCCCGGACAAATTTTCTCGCTGAAAACTTTAGGAAATACAATAAAATTTGATGATTGTGCCGTATCGGCTTCCGCAGTGCACAGACGTGTTTTCGGAGCGATCGGTGTTTATAAACAGTATAGTAGTGTGAGTGATCTTAAGTGTGCGTGAGCGCCGCACAGGTCTAGCTTACAGAAAAATTTCCCAGCAAACCCCCAAAATGAATTTCACTAACAGCTATGCCTCAGTTACCCAAACGGAGCAATTTCCAACAAAAGATCAAGCTATTCTTATCGATTCCGCCGAAGGCCATCCACTCAAAGACTACATCAACGCGCTAGCAGCATTGATAGATCCCAAAGCGATCAAATTTGCCTCCCGAATATCTAACAACAGGATCTGTATCTACCTAGCATCAAAAAAACTAGCGGAGGACCTACTAAATCAACACGGCCAAATCAAAGTCAACAACAACATTCTCCCGATGAGACCTCTCGTTACACGATATAAACGGATTATTCTGTCAAATATGTGCCCGATAATTCCGCACAGCGAAATAGAAAACTTATTCACGAAAATAAACATCAAACCTGTCTCTCCGATAACATTTATCAGAACGGGCGTCTCCGAACCTGGTCTTTCGCGCATCCTCAGCTTCCGCCGACAAGTTTATATCCAACCGGAAGACGAGGCTAAACTACCTGACTCATTCCAACTATCTTACGAGGATACCAACTACTGGATATATATCTCTCCCGACTCTATGTCTTGCTTCTTATGCAGAGCTAGCGGCCACATCGCCAAAAATTGTCCTTCAAACCCCGAAACACCGATGACCCCTCTCTCTTCTACTCTGAACTTGTCAGGACCACTCATACCTACGACTACCGAGAATAGCTTCGACACCATCAACGCCAATAAAACCAGCAGCAAAATCGGAAATCCGCTAGTCAAGAAAAGTCCACTACCTACCACGGACTACAATTCTCATGCCAAATCTGTCGATTCTTCGAAATCAGACAAATCCGATACCGAGGGAAAATTCGAAGTCGTAAAAAAAAAAGAGGCTGAAGCCAAACAAGCAAAAAAACGAGATCAGTCGAAAACAAAGAGGAAACCGAAGTCGAAACAATCGAAAAATTCAAAAGACTCGAAACTCTTCTCATCGACAACCCCGAAGCATACCCCCTAAACTTGACACAACTTAAATCCCTTTTCGAGGAAACAAGAGGAGTAAAATACCCGCTAGAAATATTACAAAATTATGTAGATGATCCTTCTGCGCTCACAGTCATGCTCAATAAAGTATATAGCCTTCTACCAAGCAAAGGGCTAAAATCCAATTGCACCCGGCTAATAAAAAAACTCATACAAACAGAAAATCCTACGAAAAGCCCGGACGAAATGGAAAGTGATGAAGACGACTCTATGGAGATCTGTCCTGATAGCCAGGAACAAACAACTTCACATCCTCTGAAATAAACAAAATTCTAAATATGAGCATAGTCCAATGGAACACAAACGGATTCTACCCTAGATTAGAACGAATTCAAATGATAAAAAAAGAATTCGCTCCTATGTTTATATGTATACAAGAAACAAACTTTAAAAATACAAACTGTGGCAAGATAAGAGGATACAATGCGTGTGCTAAAAATTGTAACTCCGATCATGCTAGTGGTGGAGCGGCTATATTCTCCAGAAACAACATAGCGTTCGACGAAATTCCTCTCATATCACAACTCGAAGTGATCGCTATCACCGTAAATATACCTTTCAAGATGACAATATGTAATGTGTATATCCCCAACAGCTACCATCTCTCTCTCTCCGATCTATCCAACCTCTCACAACAACTCCCCGAACCCTTTATAATTATGGGTGACTTTAACAGCCACAACGAGTTGTGGGGATCCTCGAAACGCGATACAAGAGGCAGAGTAATAGAACGATGGATTGAACACAGTAATATTGTTATCTTAAATCAAGACGAACCGACCCATTTTACAGTATCGTCGGGAACCTTCAGCGCAATTGACATTACATTATGTAGTGCCGATATAGCTCACAAACTAAAATGGACTATCCTGCCTGATTTACACGACAGCGACCACTTCCCGATAGTAATCAAAACCGAAGAACGCTCAAGAGAAGAACACCTATCGCCACCCAAATGGAATCTAAAAAAAGCAAATTGGCCGGGATATGAAGCAGACGTTACTACGGGGTTGCAAGAACTCTTACTTCAATCTCCCGAAAATACCGAAGCGATCGATGAAATTGTCCAGGAATGCTCAGAACTGATTAAAAACGCAGCCGATAATAATATTCCCATATCTTCCGGACAGCACAGAAAACCTCAGGTCCCTTGGTGGAATGAAGAGTGCAAAAAAGCGCTCCAACCATGCATTTGTCACGTACAAAAGACACCAAAACGAGGCTAATAAAATAAATTTCAAACAACTAAGAGCAAAAGCCCGGAGAATCTTGAAGCAAAACAAAAAACAATCTTGGATAGAATACGTTTCATCTTTAAATCCCCAATCCCCGCTAGAGCAGTCTTGGAAAAAAATTCGTCAAATCTCAGGTGGCAGGAAAATCTCCTCCCCCTCCACAACTCTGATCAAGCCGGATGGCTCGACCACCACAAGTCCTAACGAGATGACCGAGTTACTGGCCAACACTTTCGCAAAAAATTCAAATGACTCAAACTACTCTCCAGTCTCTCTCAAGCATAAAACCAAATTTGAAGAAGAAAACTTCATTGAAATCGAAGACTACCCCCTTGATCCTATAAACTCTCTCTTACGCCTAGAAGAACTTAAAGCGGTTCTAAAAAAATGTAAGAACTCGAGTGCTGGCCCCGATGGCATCCCTAACATTCTACTAAAAAATCTCCCTGATGATGCTCTCACATACATCCTAAAAATGTTCAATACTATTTGGCTAGGGAAATGTTTCCCTGTAAACTGGAAAGAAGCTACTGTTATACCTATAGCCAAACCCGGAAAAGACCCGGCCTACACTACAAATTACAGACCAATCGCTCTAACCTGCACGATGTGCAAACTACTAGAAAAAATCGTAAATAACAGACTAAGATGGAGACTTGAAAATATAAATTTTATTTCACCCGAACAAAGCGGATTCAGGAAGTTTCGCTCCACTATGGATCACCTCACTAAACTCGAACAGGAAATTTGCTCCGCTTTCGCCACGAATCAACACCTCATCGCAGTATCAATGGATATTGAAAAAGCATATGAGATGACCTGGAAGCACCGCATACTCAAAACGCTTAGCAACTTACAGATCAATGGAAACTGCTTGGCTTGCATTGACAACTTTCTGAGAGCACGGTTGATAACTGTCAAATACGCCGGTGCATACTCTAATAAAAAAGAAATACAAAATGGAGTACCGCAAGGGTCGGTGATCAGTGTCATTCTGTTTTTAATTGCCATAAATGACATCATCTACCCGATCGAAAGACCAGTCAAAGCTCTAGTATTCGCAGACGACCTCACAATAATGCATAGAGGAAAAAACATTTCTAACACAACGAACCTACTTCAAAATTCCCTAAACAACCTCGAAAAATGGGCGACGTACACAGGGTTTAAATTCTCCGAAACAAAGACTGAATATATACTATTCTCCAAGTCTAGACCATCCACGACTCCCCCAGAGCTCTTACTTGGAAAGGAAAAACTTAAAATGACATCAAAACTTAAGGTACTAGGCATGTTATTCGATCCAAAACTCTCCTGGGAACCCCACATTATGTCACTCAAAAGCGACTGTATGAAGCGCGTAAACGTATTAAAATGCCTGGCTTCCTGCAACTGGGGAGTGGATAAAAATACTCTACTGAACACATATAAAGCTCTAATAAGACCCAAAATCGACTACGGATGTATAATATACGATTCTGCAAAAAAACAAACCTTAAACCGACTAAATCCGATCCAAACGACATCACTACGGTTCTGCTTAGGAGCGTTCCGATCCAGCCCAAATATCAGCACTTTAGCCGAATCAGGAGAGCCCCCTCTAAGCATCAGAAGAATGATGATGACATCAAATTACTCTATGCCTGCTACTTCAAATCATGAACCTACATCAACAAGGTATCACGGGCAGGCTCAGTTAGATGCAAGATTCGATGAACGTCGTACGCTACCAAAACCAACCAACATTCGCCTACGAAACATATACTGGAAGCTTGACTATGATGCCCCTCCTATGCTTAAAAGGAGATTTCACCCGCTCCCGCCATGGAAACCATCTAGCCCAGAAATAAACCTGGATCTCGCAACCACAAACAAAGGATATACAGCCCCCATCATCTATCAATCGCATTTTAATGAACTGGCTGCAAACCTCTCTGACTATTCGTTTGTCTACACGGACGGATCTATCATCGACAACAAAACAGGCTGCGCCATCGTCCAAGAAAACGCAGAACTCCTTTACAGACTTCCCAATGAGTTCACGATCTTTTCTTGCGAAGCCTTTGCCATTCTCAAAGCTCAGGAAAACATACCAGATACTATTAACACGAAATGGGCTATAGTAACAGACTCGAAATCAGAACTACAAGCAACACAAAATCCTGAGATCACCGACTACAAAATTCAAGAAATCCAAAGGAAAATCGCCTCCTTGAACCATGCGAAAATTCAATTAATGGGTTCCCTCTTATCAGGGCATCACGGGCAACGAAAAAGGTGACAATGCAGCGAAAAGAGCGTCTCCATCTCCCGAGATCCCAATAAAAGAACCTATATCTATCAAAGAAGGAAAACGCGCATTCCAGAAGACCGTTCAAAATCATTGGAATGACATCTGGAAAAACATCGGCAATAGTAAACTCCACAAAATTAGAAATAACATACATGATCCGCCAACATTGAAACTAGCAGAAGAGACCAATGCGTTATCACCCGCCTCCGCATCGGCCATACCAATGTAACACATAGCCACCTGTTCTCCAAAGAACCCCAAACCGAATGTAATCACTGCAAATCTCCGCTAACTGTGCAACACATAATCGTCGACTGCCCAGCCTTACAAGGAATTCGTCAAAATCTGCAACTCCCTCAAGACCTCAAGAGATGCCTCAGCGAAAAGAAGCTGTGCAACAAAGTTCTGGAACTATTAAAACAAGCAAACCTGTATAACAAAATTTAAACACGACCCAAACATACAAATACATGTAAATCGTTGTGTCGCTAAAAACCTAGTTGTTGATGCGACGTTAAATAAAAGCTAAATAAAAAAAAAAATTTGGTGATTAGAATCAAAAACCGTGAACCTGTTACCTAAAACTCGCAGAAATATCGGAATCGAAAAAAAAATTGTAGATTAATTACTC
>JABMBT010055636.1:0-12100 GCA_018906895.1 Odontocolon sp. PSUC_FEM 10030002
TACATATATATACATATATAGGATATATAGGATACCCTTATCCTCTCCATCAGCTTGAACCCCTTTCGATGAGTTTACCTCGGCTTACACATAATGTTGTATTATCACCACATCCGATTCGTTACGTAATTATCTCGATTTTCGAAGCTGATATCTACACGAGTATTGAACCGCACGCACGACCACAGTATAAACGCTTAAAGTCTTAAATTTATTAAGAGCCAATATTAACTTGATGGCAGTGAAAAAAAAAAAAATGTTAACATGCTGATGCGATAATATAATCACATCGAGGAGTAGTGAGAACAATGAGATTAAACACTCGATGATTCCGTTCCATTGAATCTACAATTTTTCGTTTCTGCTTCGATGCTATATGGAATATTAAAGTCATTGGTCCAAATCCCCGATTTATTTTTGATTATCAATGGAGCGATTGATTGTTTCATTCTGTCCCATATTTTTCGGAAAGTAGTAATGTTTAGTTGGGTCAACACGACCATTTCTTTCAATGAAGTGCGTACATAAAATATTTAAATTGTTAGTAGGGGGCTTTCTATTCCAACAGAAATTCACAAGGTTTGTTGAAATATGTTGTATTCGGGCAAATAATTAATACTGCCGAAGACTTGAACTGCTCGAACTTGGACACATGACAAAGAATACGGAAGGCTGTTTGACAGTCTGATAATACATATTTTTGCCATGGTGTCAGGTTGACTCATCTGAGCCATCACAAATGAAATCAATGTATTGATTAAATGTGTCGGTTGTTCCGTACACTGTTCTAAAAGTACGAGTTTTTGAAGCGGTGCAGAAATCTACATTTGCACCCTTGTCCAAATTTTGCGAAGTGCACCGTGAGATCTTTAAGAATTTCGAATTTCCGAACTTTGACAAGCGAGAAGTTTTGAAATACCTTAGGAACGGTGCAGACTGGCGGGTGTAAGAATGTTTCCATTCGAGCTTTCTCCTAGGTTCATAAAAGTTAGCTGTGCACGTTGCTGCTTCTCGTTGCTTGCAACTGAATGGCCCAGCGAGTCTCGTTCGCCGAGACTATATATCGTCACCACCCAGGACTCTGACTCGCGCACCCCTGGATGACAAACTTTCAAGTAAGTACCCGTACACCCCAAGAAAACAAAGAAAGAATAAATATTTTATAAGAGCGTGATGAAAAGTTTTCCGTCGCATTTGCGAGGTGAAGACAGTCTGCAGTGCTTTGCTATGTTGGACTCTGATTTGAGCTCTGAACTGATCTGCTCATTCGCGTCTCAGTTCCTTTTAAGCTCTGTTTTAAATTCTCCACTCTGATGGTGGACTTCTGATTCCTATATTATTCTGAGTTGAAATTTTGGCTCTCCACTCAGTCCTACATTGAGAGTATAAAAAGGTGAACCAGGAACCTTCCATGCTGATTTCAGACCCGACACATTTTTATCCATTTTGGCTGATCTGCTTTTTCCAGCTCTTCGCTGTTGGAAACGTAGAGGAAGAGGGTGAAATCCGAGGGATGGTCATTTGGTATTTCCTTCTTCCATCGCTGCTTTACCTAGATTTTGTACAGCGCCCTTTTCACCCTTGTGGATTCACCGGAATTGCGTGCACAGATCTCCGAAAGATTTCCGCAATTCGTATATAGTCTCGGAGCCGTCTTATTCCTCTCAGTCGTGACGCCTCTCACTCGAGGCTTACCAAAACACAATCGCAAGAAGCGATAAGAATATTATGCTTTTGCCGCTCCTTTTTTCTTTTTCCCTATATCCCAGATCTGTTGTAACGCAAAGAAGGGGATCGCTACCTTCTTCGTACCGATGATAGTGACACGAGGCGGCAAACCCGGAAGAACTTTATTGTCCGGTTCAATTTCGCAGTCCCCGTCATCCTCGCGCTTATCCTCTGGCTCGTTTCTGCGCCTGCACTTTTTACCGTAGGGCATTCTCGATATCGTCAGACTTAAAATCTCCAGCAGACCAACCGGAGGTTTTCCAACTACAACCATCATGACTGAAAACACAGAAAAATATATTTTTCTCTCTCTCATCTTCTTCCATTTACCAAGATCTCCGAGCAGCATCCCCGTGAGCGTTGGCTTTCAGTCGCGAAATATTCCTTCATTTTACATTTCCGTCGTTACGACGTCGTAAACCTAATTCGTAGCACGTCAGACGACAGAGGAAGACGAAGAAAAAGTGCAAGAGGTAAACCGAGAACAGTATAGATAAAAAGATTTCTATGGCGTTTCTCTTCGCGGGTGGTTCAATTCCTGGTTGGAATATCGTTCAACGTTGCTTGATGACGAAGACTACCAAACGCTGAAAACTATTGTTCCCTCGACTCTGGACCTGTGACTATTGCTCAGAATTGCATTACAAGAATAGCAGTTGGAATCATCGTAACAGAAACAGTGACCACAGTCCGGTCGATAGCAAATTACGGCGTTTATAGTGTAGTTTAGCTTCGACTTTACCACAACACTCGAATTCGTGTTCGAGGAAATTTCCTGACTATAATACCCTGGTACTGGCTATACGACTCTTGCAGCTGGTCAGTTATAAGCCTATTCGCATAAGTAGGTCAGTGGTACTTGATACCATGCGAATAACTTGAATCATAATCGACTTTTTCGTTTTGCTATTTTTGAGAATATTTAAAGCTGTGACATTATTGTGTAAGAATTTATAACAATGATAGGTTTTAAAGTTTATTGTTTACATCACACCGATCGTTATTTTTCATAAACGGGAATAATGCTCAAGCCATATATGGTCTCTCATCTGCAAAGAAGAAGACAGACCACTCTATGTTCTCAGGTTATGTTACCTCGTAAGATATATACAGTGTTAGACCATAAAACCTCTCGATGGACCGAGTGAGCATGCATCCGTAGGATGTTATAATTATAACATACTGTGCATAGTCTGTATCTATAAAGACAGATGGACATATCTCGGAGCTATTTCTCTCGGCTCAAGCTGCATATCCACTGCAAAGTTCTATGAATTAACAGAAATTATGAGAATTTTCATGCACTTTCCGAGAACAGAAACATGATGAAGAGAAATTCTCATGAATATAGTGGTGACAATCGTGCCGTAGTTTTGCTTATTCTGGCTTGGTAAAGTCTATGCATGATAAATGGGGCAGTTAGTGTAGGTAAAGTAATTGTGATGGCACAGCTGTCTGTTGTTTATTTTTATTATTATTTTTTTTTCATGAACTTTTGCATGTACCAGTGCTGATAAAATGCCGGTATTCCCGTCATTCTCATCACTCGCTGAAAGTTGGGATATACCAAAACGGAGAATAGAACGAGAGAGAATAGAGGACAGTGGATGGGAAGTGTTTCTTCGTCGCCACCATCGAGCTCGTCGTTGACGAGAAAGCTTCGCGACAACGTCCCAACAATTTAATTTACATCGTGATTCACTAAGCTTGAACAGAGCAAGCACCGTGAAGATCGAGGCGGCAATGCTACGCGACAGACAGGGAATAAATACACGACACCTGCCTTCCTCCTCTCCTACGTTTCGGTAAACGTCCAACCGTTCGCCTGCCCGCGAACGTCTCCTCTTCGTTCTTCATTTTACATTTTAGGATGTGCCGGGTAGCAAAATTATATTATGCACTCCGAATACCGTTTTCTCACTCACTCTTTCATACTTAGAGAATAAAGTAACACCTTGCCTGGAAAGTAATGAAATAATTTTAAACAGACTGATGGGATCGCTCTTGCTCGAGTTCCCCATAACTGGAATGAATTTTTTAATGCCCATATTGCAATGTCACTCTTCGTTACAAAATCTCGACGATTATTGATTTTCAGCAACATTCCTTATAGAAGTTTGGTAAATTCATGTATAGTGGAACCCTGCACAAATTATACCCTCATAATTTATAAGTGACAGATCCCGAATTAAAAATGGAATACCATACACGTAGGGGAGAGCGAGGCATAACGGGGATCTGGGGCAAAACGGGTCATTGCGTAAAAAATGTAGATGCGAGCAAAACCAAATTACGGAGCAAGATCGGATGCAAAGATGGGGCTGTCGTGATTTCGAAAAGCACCGTCGAACCTCTTTTACCCCGTTACATTTATTTAAGGTGATGGCCTGTTTTGCCCCGGTGTCCCGTTTTGCCCCACTCCCCCTTATAATCCAGGCCTTAGGCGTTGATCTAACACCTGTTTGTATGGAAAAGAAACATATCTTATGCGAAATGGTTGGACGGGAATGAAAAAATTATTCAACCGTATTAACTATGGGGATTGCGACGATACAGTATAACCGTTGTCTGCGTCTAGATCTGGTTGAAAAAAACGCGTCCAGCTGTAAATGTAACGAGCAATCAAAAGTGCTTACTGAATACGGTCGCGTTATTGTTATCGGACGACACTATCGGTAAAAAAAATAGCTTCGCCAATGACGTTTTGCTCAGTCTGCTTGGTAATTTCGCACGCACTGTGGAATTGCAACCTAGCCAAAGCCGTCGAGATGATCGATAGATCAGCCTCGTTGATCTTCTATCGGTTGAGATCGCAAAAGGACATTTAATCTTCATAAACGCGCAGAGCGCTTTAGCTCGCCACTCGGTTCGTTAGTGGAACCTAATCTCTCATTTTGTCGTACGTGTATTTTGTGCATGTATTGTACTGTATGTATAAAGGGGAAAGTCATAAAGATCTTGTCGCTAGAGACCTTGCAATTTTTCATAACTCAGTGCGCAGATCTCGGCAGTGCACTGTGCCACCAGCCCTGCAAACATGTCCGAAGATACGAAATGCAGGCCACTAGCAGTCCCACAACATGACAAATATTATTTTTCATGCGGTCGTGACTCGGAAAATTGACGAGAAAAATAAAACTGTAAACGTACTGTTAAAGTACGAAAGATGGCAAGTATAATCAAAATCTCAGATTATGATAACAACCTACTTTGCTGTGAATGTAAACCATCAAGGATTTGTTAGGATTCTTATTATTCATTCTAATATTTTCATAATGCTATAAATTCCACAAAATACGGAAAACTCTTAATCACGAATAATTTTAAATTATGTGTGTAAGAAATCGAATTCGGCACTAACAAGTAACTCGATATGAACGGATGCTCCTTTTGACTAATTTCTATTTAGAGATATAATAATTAAGTCAAATGGGTGGAAAATCCAACCAAATGTCATCTATCTCACGTATTCGCAGTTAATAGCTTTTAACTACATTAACCGCATGTTTGCATTGGTATAACGGACGATTGGTTCGATGTAACTGCAGATCCATGGAGTGTCATTAATTTGTGAGGTTTAGATGTCTCTATTTCAACGACCCCCATTTCCTGTCTCATCCTCCACGAACTGTTTTCGTGATTAATTCCATTTACTGCGCAATGGGCTATTTCAAAGGACGTTCCATCGCCGTAGTCTTAACGACACCATTTGACGCGAGAAATGGTCTACGTACATAAACACTCAGAAATCATAAATTTCTCAATATTACGATAAAATTTCTATCGGGTCGTTATACAAACTTCAAAATGGACTATTCATTAAATCACTAATGAACTGCGTTATCCGCACCAGACTGTTAATTGATAATAAACATTTCAAATTCATAAACACGAATATATCTGCAAGCAAATCCACAGGTAGCGTTGATCATGCTTTTCCTAATTCATGGCTGAACTGATCTGGGTTATCGAAACTATCTCCGCACTGAAACTTGCCTGTAATTAATAACTTGACCCTCGTCGACATAAATCACTATACTTACATAATACACGTATAATATAGGTAACAATGGTGATACCCAGGCGCTGGGATCTCGTTACTCTGTATCGTATAGAATTTAACGGGAAATTCAGCACATACTAGTATAACTGGAAGGATGGACGAAGCGCGGTACAACACTCTGAATTGAACGCACACGACTTGGTCTGTGTGGCTGGCGGTTACCGTGGAGAACGGCAACAGCAGCAACCACCGTTGGCGAGCCGCGAACTCTGCTAAATCGAACGAGCTAATGAAGAACCGTGGCTGGTTCTCGTTGACGATACTAGAACGGCGAGCTATGCCTCGTTCATACATGCATACATAAATACATAGCTTCATCCTCATACTAAATACTATACTATATCTACATTAAGTAGGTATAGTGTGAACTGAACAGATTCAACGCTCTGATGGTCGGTTACAAGCTCGGTTCAGAAACACACATACACACGGGAACCATAAACCTCGAGTGATGCGAGCGAGAGCGTCGCACGCACCACGGTCGAGCTACACCATATTGGAAATTAATACGGGTACGCCCTCGTTAAGCAGTAATGGATGTATTACGTTGTCCTGTACGTACGGTAGAACCCTGTTTCTCCCTCGCTACGCTCTTGATGGCCAAGGGACCACGAATTCGGCATTACAATTTTATCAGCGGATTCTTTCGATTCCGAACGACGGAGTCTTTCTAATCTATCAGTGAGGGTAAAACGTTGGAGGGTCGACTCGAGCTGAGCAGAGGGGTGAAAAGCACAGTGAAGCGACCTTCGAGTCGTTGCTTTTGCTGATGATGCTGGTATATGGTGCAACGGGAGTGGAATAACGTCAAGGTTTCCTACGAATAAGCGGCTTAGAAATCCCCTTGAACGTGGCACCCTCGACCAACTCTGAGAACATGTGTTCAAGAGCCTATTTTGTCCCAAATATACAAATATGTGCACGCGTGTGGGCTCAAGTAATTCTACCCGCATTGCGTATTAGGACATTGGAACAAGGTGTGCAACACCATACCGACATTTAATTGGGAGATTAGGCCAAGTACGTTTGGTCTCATAATAAAGGGATGGTGCTTCTTGGATTTCGATGAATAGTCAGGGACGACAAGATTCCTAAGCTCGAGTCTGCTGCAGATTATTAGGATTGCTTCGAATCATGTATTGTATCCGACTCGATGAGTTGGAAGAATGAAAATGATTTACACAGTCAATAGAAAATAAAGTGTACAATATATTCAGACATAATAATATTATATATTGTAAGAATGTACAACATGCATACATGAATGAAATGAATATAGGGTAAAGAAGGGTAAAGTAGTTCACTAGTTGTGCATTTTATACGAAAAAACATTCTCTATAAAGCCATGAGTCTGAAATATTTGTTGACATTTTGTAAAAAGTTATTCCGCGGTGGTCCATCTTAGAAGATAGGGAAAGTTCCGTAACAGGCAATCCCGGTGGCGTTCGTAAATTGTAATACTGCTAAGCTTTATTGTCTGAATTCTCTCACCGTAGTCAGAATAAATAAGGAGGCGTGTCATTCAAGTCTGCTGAGTTATTCTACTGTTAAGATATTTGAGGTAGCTGAATCAAGTGGTATAACACGCGTGGAATGTTTGAAATTTTTCTGTCAACGTACATAATTGTCCATAATGGTTCATCGTATTTGAATCAGTACTTAAATTCTAGAATATTATGCGGAATATGTAAAAGAAAATTCAACCAGATATATTAATCGAATAATCGACTTTCGTATATGGGACATTGGTGAATTAATGCTGTCTCGCACCATCACATACCATGCATAATGGTATACTATACCATAGGACCTATGGTAGCTGGTAAATTGATAACCATGTTGTTTTACTCAGTGAAGACGTCCAGAGTTACGAGAGACAGCGAGATCGCGAGATGGATGACATAGAGAAGTCTAGTGAGCTAGAGTTAGAGCATCAAGAGCTGGACCAGCACCAGCGATTCGGCGTCGAGGGATATGCGTCCATGACTCGTAATCGATGTGGCGTTTGCATTGCGCTTACCTTGGCATTATAGCTACACGGCACCCTGATATCCTGTACCCTACATGTACGTAATAGATCTACACATTGAGTATTACTATACATAACTCTACAGCCTCACACACACACACACGTTACAACCAAAGTTACGTCCTACACATTCATACATATATTAGGCTGTTTCAATGTACCTTCGCGATACACCTTGGATACGGACAGGTGTATGTTTATGCATCGGGATACATTCGAACTCGATTCCTGTGCATGTAAATCAGTCCCATACCGAGAAACTGACCGATTTACTACAGTTTCTCGTGCAGAATTCCTTACCAAATTTGGAGTAAGCTGTTCATCTTCACTGTGCGAACATGGTGCATTTTCCAACGTAGCTCCGTCACAGCTTCCACATACACATATGGGATATACCGTGGGTACATCTATAACTATAGATGTTCGCGTAGTAGTGTTAGTAGGTCGTATATGGCGCTAGGCGACCTACGATCAGCTAAACGGAGCCAATCACCATAGAGATGCAATCGAGTGGTGCTGGATGGTGCGCTCGTATAACACCGTCCAGCAGCACCAGCAGGACCAGCAATAGCAATTCTCTCGGACGCTGCCTTCTATCTATCTCTCTCCGTCCCTCTCTGTCTATATATCTGGCTATCTCTGTCGTTGGATCGCGTCAGTCTCGCAGTAGAAACAACCGAGTCAGTGATGGGGGCATTCTGCTAGTAGATACGTATACAGTCCGAGACCGATACGATATCTATCGAGAGCGAGCAACGTGCCGAGGCTAATTAATCTTATCGCTAATTAATTTCCGCGAGCGATTCGGCTCGCTCTCGCTTACTCGCTCACCTACTGATGGTTCCTCTCTCGTTGGGTATATTCGTAGGAAGAGCAACTTCCTACGAATATATACTGTGTACGTACAATGCGTATATATTCTCTTGGTACATATTGGCATCTACAGTCTGTTTGACGTCTCTCGCATTGTCAGAATGGACAGGTACATATAATTACCATGCCAAAGTTTTACCCTTCAAATGGACATCCCATTTCATTCTCTATCTTTTGAAATTATAAACTTTGCATTATGCTAGATATTCAATTTAAATATCGTGTTGGGGCCACAATAAAACCTTGCGTTCAACATTGTATCTCGTTGCATCCATCGCCTTCACTAATCCGAATAATATAATTCCATTCAATAATTGGTATAGAGTTTCGAGATAGAAGCGAGTATACGTGATATACGTATATAACTTTGATGTGTCATTATATACGTATGTGTACATTGTTATGTATATAATATGTGGGAACGCGTTGTGTACCCTAATGGAAGTTCGCACGGTCTTCGGACAGAAATATACATACGCATCTCTCTTGCTCTCTCATCATATCGTTTGCACAAAAGCTCAAGCTCATCTGCCTATCGGTTGCTAATACGAGTTCCCTGAACACAGTCACCATCGTTTGGTTAATGCTGCTTCGATGTACGCGTCAGAGAATGCTTAAATAGATTGTACGTTTCTGCATTAGCGGATGGATGCTGCATGTTTTCGTTAATCGCGATTTCATTAATCGTTTCCATTATCAAATTTCATCTACTCTGCTTCGCAGTCCTTCAAAACGGGAAAATCAATACTTTCCTTCCTTCAGAATGCAGCACAATTGTAATTTATTTATATATGCATAAAGTGGAGTAATACTGAAATATGCGGTTTACACAGAAAAATACTTATTTAAATTAAATGAATTTGCCCTTATTAAATAAAACATTTTTTTAAACATGACTGAGATAGTCTACGTTCTGACGATGAAGAACGAACGAGATCGTCAAGGTAAATAGAAAATCCAAGCTGACTGGGTTTTTATACCATCCGTTTTTCCTACGATCCTTCAGATCGACCTGATCTGACCTGATGAATTTTCTGACCCCGTTGGTACTATATCAAAGTATGCCTGGAAAATATCCTATGAGAGAGAAAAATGTGAATTATCAATTTAACTGTACAGCATGATGCTCATATATCCGTGAGTCGACATACGTATAGAGTTGATTGGGCAGGTAAAAAATAGGCAGCATTCGAATGTAAATGTATACAAAATACTTTTAAATTCAAATTCTACTTCTATACTTCTACTTTTCTACTTCTATACTTTTAAATTTAAATTCAATTCTTTTTTTTGATTCAAATATATTTATTTGAATCAAATAAATAATTTTTCCGGGTGTACGTCACAGGGAGTTATTATGTGCATTCGCGTGAAGTCGAGATGTGGACACCCATATAGCGGTACGTATTCAATGTAGCACGTACCACAGTTAGGTACGTGAGGTGTACTACAAAGGTGCTCGAATAATGCTCGGATGTAAAGTCGAGTTTTAGGTCTGTATATAGCGCGGTTAGACTTATACTATATTACATATACAATATACCTACACAGAGTACATATCTATGAATAGATATCTTAGGAAGTGGGCAAGCTCTCACGCGGGTGGTAGCGTATGTGGGGGGGGTTGCAGTTTGCTGTCAAGTCGAGAAGTATACGCACCTATACGTACAGGTTTCCTTCTCACTCCGTTCTTTGGTAACCAGCAGCTAGCATTGCCTCACACCAGTTTCGTAATCCTGGCCGATGTGCACTCTCGACCGTGCGGGGTGATTCATACCCAAGTATCTCGGGCGCAACCCATATAGCCCTAGAGTGAGAAGCAAAGAGAAAAGAGAGTGAGCGTGTAGTAGACGAAGGACAAGGTGAGCACGCGAGTAAAATGTAACCCCTTGATATAGGACAGGGTAGTATATACACCTTCGTAGGTACGACGTAACGTCGTAATAACGTGCGGGTACTTCGTAAAAGGACCTGGCTAGCAGGTGAATAGCTAGCTGAGGATAGCAAGTTCTGTGAATCCGCCTCTACTGCGCGCTAAGACGGCATTTCAAGAGAGACGGACGGTACAGTTCCGGTTGGGATACGACCCTTACGTGTAATACTGGGTTTCGTAGTTGCGTATGTAGTTACAGAACGACTTTCCCTATTATATAAGCAGGAGATAAATATTAGTTGCCACATGGTTCCTTGGCAATTATTAGTCTACTTAAAATAGGGATAACATAAATACCTATTTCGTTACAGGAGAGAAATATCTTGCTTTGGTAGAAAGTGTTTTAGTATAACTGTACTATCTTCGGAGAACATTAAATCTACTGTTTCAGGTTTTCCTGGGATCAATGTACTTTTTGGTTTAATGTTGAAAGATTTTTTTTTTTTAATTTTTATTCATTGAACCCTTCTTTGTCGTGGTCAGACTTCTGTTGATCTTTTTTGCGGGCAATGTGGTGCAGGCATTGATTTTTTAGGAATTGATATTTACTCGCCACATACTATCAAGCTTCGCAATGATTGAAGGGTTGTGAGATGAGCGAGAGTCGATGGTGCATCAGATGCTGACATGGTTCCTGATACTACCCGGCATCGCGCGACCGTGGTTGTTGTCGTTATCATTGTCGAAGGGTAGACGGACGGCAAGGGCCAGCAGTGAGTGAGTATAGGTATGTGCAACCCGATCGAACAGAGAGTTAAAGAGAGTGAAGAGATCGGAGCATCGACGATAGGCGGACAATTTTGAGCGGGGAATTGCGCATGAGATAAAAGAGTGACGGGCGCATTGACATCTACATGGAGGGAGAAACGACGTTCACGCTCCCGACCCGTTTTATCGTTCACGTCGTTCTCCACTGGGGTGCCGATTCGTTTCTATCTCGCTCGCACTCTTCTCCACCCACGTCCATTTTCCGTGCACGCGCGACCTCGTTTTCATCGGCTTTCCCCTCCCTCGTCGATAAGCAATTTTCCATTGATGAAAGAGAAAAAAAAACTGCCAAAATAACGCTCGCGCAGCCTAAAATTGTCTCACCGTCTTCACAGAATTTTTGAAAAAGAAGTGGAACAGTTTTGGAATAAAATATGAAGAGTCGTAAAAATGTATCGTCTATACACGGAGAGAATTTTATAGTAAAAGTTACCCTGCGATTTAGTAATCGAGAGACAAGCTCCGCGTTTGAAAATAATTGCAAAAAAGTCATGAAAATTTTACCATGCTCTCAAGTAAAATTGACTTGATCTCAAATAAATTTTGATTAAGAGCATGGTAAAATGTTCATGACTATTCTGAAGTTATTTTCAAAGGCGGGGTTTTTTCCTGGATTACTAAATAGCAGGGTAATTTTTATTACAAATATCTCTCCGTGTAGTAATAAATTCAATAGGTGATTGTGATTACTGTTTATAATGTTTTC
>JABMBT010055747.1:0-12094 GCA_018906895.1 Odontocolon sp. PSUC_FEM 10030002
TTGCACAGCCCAGTATAATGTCGATTCTCCAGTTCAGAATGGGAAAAGCAAGAGGTAGAGAATGCATTATCCATACGTGAATTTGGTTGTCATCGAGAGCTGTTTTCACATATACATTCCAAAGCGTACGTACGAATAACACGAATATACAGTATATACGAAGCACGCCGAGTGGAGTACGAGGCAGTGAGATGCGGGGGCAGGCACAACCCGCCAATTGTACAGGAAAGAGGGTCCCGGTAATATCATCCGATATGCGCGTTCTCGTGTTTCCCCATCGTTGCATTGTTCTCGCCCTTCTCCGCGCATATTGTGACGAGAGAGCCTGCCGCCGTGCTTGCTGCTGCTGCTGCTGCTGCTCTGCTCCTGCTCCTGGCTCCTGCTGTTGCTGTTGCTGCTGGACTCACGAGGGCCGAACCGAGTTGAGCGCGGGTGCAACAGCCAACGCGTGGGGTGCATATGCGCCGATAGCCCCCGTAATGCCTTCTCTAATTCCATGCGAGCTGATTTGATTTCGGCATTAAGATAAAGCGTCTCTGCGCCTTCCCTACCCCCTTCGTATATAGGTACATACAGTTATATATATATGTATGTTGTACATATCGTAATAATCGTATTTCTCCGACGTACGTTTTGTTCTATTGGATCTCTACTGTGTATACATCATAGACTTGCAGGCAGTAATTTATTGGTTGATTGTTAAGACGAATAGGACTTTACCAAAGGTGGAAAATCGAGACAGATGAAGAGATAGGTGAGCTCGTAAGTGATCTATATGTAGATTAGAAAAATCGAAGGTCTGCTAAGAGCGAATGGTGCCGAGGGGTAATTATCTGTCGAGCATATTTAAAAATCTTTGTTAATGTCTTTTGTAACCTTCGAGCTTAGAAGCGCATAAATGTGGCACATGTTTTCTTGAGATTCAAGACATGTATGAGAAGACACGATGGTATTGCAATGTTTGCCGGAGTTTAATTGGCGAGTGTGAGACACGAGGTGTGAAGGAATATTTCACGTCGTTGTAGTTTTGAATTCCGTCGAGTTCGAGAGTGTAAAGATAATTCAAACAGATATATCGAGAAAGAGACGAGAGAACGTACCGCTGCTGTCGTAGAATGACGAATCGAGGCACTGATCCGTCCCGAATGCTCACCGCGAAGGGTGTGAAATAGCTATCATCGACGCAAAGTTTTGCTACGGACAGAGCCTCGCGTCAGCAATCATATCATGGACTACTTGGAACTCGAATCGATCGCGTTCCAGTGGAGTTAACTCGTGTGCTGGCAAGCTTGTCAATTGTGACTTTAACGAAGCGAAGATCCGGACGAGTGTGTCGTCGAGAACACGCTGCGTACATATATATTGAATCGAATGAGATCCGATGCACTGATGTGTGAATGCGTGAGCACACATCCACGCAAACAACGGGTACGATTATTCACACGCAAAGAAAAAGTAAACAAAAAGTTAGCCACGTAATCACAAAGAGAGTTATTAATGAACACTAACCTATTGACCACAGTTCTCAATAAAAACCACTAAGTACTTACTTAGTGAATGATTAGACAGACTAAATCTCACCTATACGAGGTCCTTAGTAAAACACAATTCAACAAACAATGCCATAATCAATCAATTACGCATGCCGGACTTGGTCGCCGGCTTCTTAGATCATCAAACGTGCTTGGACACAGTATTGTTTGTCGGCGTAGGATTTGTGGTGTAGCTCGGTCGTCCGTAGCCGAGTCGGTCGGCATGGTCTCGCGACCACAGAGGTATCGGAGCGCGGACCCGGCGGCCATGGGTCAACCGCAAACCGACAACGTTCACGTTTATAGTTCTCTCTCTCTATCACTCTGTTCAACGTTGTATAGTATTCTCGCATAGTATAGTAGATACTACGACGGTTCCGCATAAGCTAGCACGCGCGTGCATGGCTCGCGTGTTCTGTCAAGGAACAGCACGCACGTGGACAACATGCGTTCCGCTTTTGCCCTCTGCTTTTGCTCCATCCACGACGATGCTGCTGTTACTCGGGCGCGAACGGAAATGTCGTAAATCATCAAGTTCCTCGGGCAGCGGCTCTCGAGTTTGTCCGGTCCCTTGTGCACGGGTCAACTGGGAAGCTCAACAAGTTGAAGGTCCGATGCTTTGCAGTGAATGATCGAAACGAACGTGTCTTCATCAACGTCGTCCTCGAGGTTGTCGTGGTTGAAAAGGGAAGCGTCTCTTCTTCTCGTCTGATTTTTGGAATGGATACTTGGAATAACGAAAATCGAGAGTAATCGGTACATTTGTTGGCTACAGACTGTAAGTCGTCACCCTGTGTAATTAGTCTCCTTTGAAACATATTCCAGGATAAAAGATAAAAATATTGCAAAAACTCGTAATTGGCAACAGCTCTACAGCCGTTTCGCTTATCGTAGTAGGGATAGAACTCGATGAGTAGAACCAATCAGTGCCTTGAGCATGCAATTTTAATAATTAATTTCCAACTCGTCGAAAGATACACACAGAGAAGAAATAAAGATGTAGAGAGCGTACATAGATATGACTTTTTACTTGGACAGGAAATCATATTTAAGAATAGGTATAAGTACCGAGAGCGGGCAATTAACAGTTCGCCATCGGAAGAAGCTCGTTCGTCCGCGTATCTGCATGCGCAGTACTTTGCAATAATATATCTACGATGCTCGTATGCATATTCCACGCGATGTAAATGAGAATCACGCAACTCGAGCTTGTTCCGTGATGTAGAATTGAAAGGTAGAATTTCATAGTAGCGTTAGAATTCTCTGTAAATTGAGCGATGCAAAGTCTTATAAGTATGAATAAGCCTTATGTGCAGGAGACACTCTTATCTGTTGTTTTCGTTCTGGCAACTTTGTGACTCCTCAAGGTATTTGGGGGCAACCACGTTCGTCGTTACTCTTCGGCGCCTACCTAGCAATTCAACTGTCACGCATTGTCGAGTGGCTGCATTGCGAAATGCGTGCACGTCCTGCTACCACGAAAACGAACGGAACTTTATACCAGCAGACGTATGAAATCGCGCCAGAAGAGAGGTGGAGAGCAGCACGCATGAATCGAGTGCTGGCAGTTTCGCGAAACGAGAAAGAGAGCAGGTGCATCAACGTAATTGCGAACGTTTGATATTTAATTATAATTTAGAGCAGGGAATGTTCGTCCTCGGTTTTCATTCCCGTCGTCATCGTCGTCGTCGTGGAAGCCCTTCGGTAGCTTGACGCTTTCGATGGGATCTGCCTTTTCGCATTGTACAACATCAGGTCTCCCGCTTTCTTTGAAACAAAATAATTCCCCAATTATTTCACTCGCGGCAAGACCACTGCTTTGAGTTATAGCCTCCGACTTAATTACGTTATTAATTATTTCATTTAACGCAGCAGACAGGGTGGCAGAGAACTGACGCAAAATATATTATATATGTATACATATTATTCTTGTGTACTATATATAGCAGATATGGCTCGGAAATAATAAACGTGAAACAGAAACGTTGTACATCCGGAAGCACCGTTATTTCATTCGTTAATGAACCTTGACGTATCTATCATAATTACGCAATGATTGTTATTATTACTCTTGTTACATACAGCCTACCGTTCGCAGCATTCAATTCAATGAATGGGCAACCAAATCATTCTCTGGACGAATTTGCATCATTAATGAGATATTTAAATCAACATTTAATTCAGCTTATTGCCAGTCGAGAAAATCCTTGTCAGAGCGAACTCTCTTTATACAATTTAATTCGAGAAATAAAAAACATAACCTCATGTACCGAGAAGGACATCGCGTTTAACGACTTAATAAAGCGGCCGAATATAACATCGCACGCTGCTGGAGAAACAGGCTCTTTGCAATGCTTGACGAGTCAGGCGAGGCGCATGAGCTCGGGTCAGTCCCATAAGTCGTCCTCAGTTTATGCATTGGTTTGCCTCGACCCTTTCCTCTTTCTCCATCCACGAACAGAGCCCTTTTATTATTTCGATCCGACACTCGGACATCCCGTTCCCGTGCATCGTAAAAGCGTGTCACACAGATGAGACAGAAAAAGAGAGAAAGGGCTCGTGCCAGATCGTTGTTAGTTCGTGAGGAGCACACAAACTCTCCCTGCAGGTAGTCACAATCCGCACACGCTTTATTATTTATTCCAGCAGTCGTAAAACGGAGAGCATGGATTTATCGTGAAAATATTGAAATGAGAGACACTGTGGCCTCACATCCAGAAATTCTTAGTCATCTTTTTTTTCGCACGAGGCTTGACGATCATAACAAGCTCTGTCGCCCATTCACTGGATATAGACAAGTCCTAAGAATTTGAATCAACTTCACAATTCATTATAAGATCGAGTTTCTTTTTCTGTCGATCATAAGTGTTTGTATAATTTTTTTCATCTTGCATCTTTCGAACTTCTCTCTATATTGGGATATATCTCTATACTTTCGGTCGTCTCCTCGTCATCTTCTTAAAACCAGTTTTCATTCCTGGTGTCGAGATTTGTCGACACTACGGCTCGTCCCAGTTCCAGTATCTTTTGTCTCTCATCTACACCATGCGTACCATCCTTTACTGGCTTGGCTATCCTATTTACAGTGCGGGCTTTTGTAAATTTGATTAATAGTCCCGCAGGATCATATCACTGTTTCGGCATTGTTTCGGACATCTCTCGTAATTGCTTGATTATTTTTGCACGAGGATGAACGGGAACTCGATGCTCGTGTTCGAATTTTCGTCCTGATCCATCACAGAACCGAGGAATCCCCAATTATACAAGCTTTTTTTATTTTTAATTATTACTTGTTTGTTTATTCGCTTTCAATCGTAGCTTTACTAATTTCCAATGCTGCCAATTGTACATCAAGTATCTGTGACTTTGTCCAAAAAAAAAAATCCTTTAATTTGCTGACCAGAAGCGAACCCGAATCAAAGGTTCGCAAATATCATATCAAAGGTACAGTAAGTGGCATTAATGTCATCCCCTGGTAGAGGCGGTAGAGTCACAGATCAACTCAAGTGTAAAAATCCCGAAAAATATCGTCTCGTTCGCCTTTTCTCTACTGTCCTTTGCAGCCATGAGAAAAATTCGGTTTGATTCGTAATCAGCGAACAATTTCCAACTAAATACGCTATGAACACCGTGGAAAAATAATTCAAAAAAAATCGACGGTAACTTTTTTCGAAAAAAAAAAAAAATATGTCCTCCGCGGCTGCCAGATACTGCGACATGTTGGCTAATCGCAACAGCTGCGAATGCATTCATGACTCTAGCGCCTCTGCCGAGGGAAGACATTAATGTCACTCACTGTACCGGAGACATTCGTTAGAGATGTGCAAAGAGATCCCAGCATTAACAGTAGCTGCTACAGAACGAGGTCCTCGTCTCCTTGAGGGGATAATCTTCTGCTCGCGTCCTCGCGTCCCAAATTGGCAGGATTACGACAGTTCCGTGACTAGGCCACGTTCGCGAGATTGCCAGGATTACGAGGTGGTAACGCGTTTACCGCCCTTCTTCCCCTTATTCCATTTTGCTCTTTCGGTATAAGTATGTACGTAACATGCCATGGCAATACAAGCATTCCCACCCCGAATTACGTCCAATGCATGACTGTATTGGATAAGAAGGAGACGCGAGTTCTGAACGGAACGAATACTTGTATCAGGGTTGGGTAAACATTTCCCAATTTCACACAACACCCTTATAGACTCTCTTTATCTCATATATCTGCAGACATCGTTCGTATACAAAACATAAATTTCTTTCCAGGCATCAAAAACGTTTCTATCATTGACTATGATACCATTATTAAGGCTATAAATTTCTTGTTTCTTTTTTCATATGACCACCCGCGATCATGTATCGGTGATATATCGCTTGTAGTGTGAACCCAAAAGTTGATTCTGGAACCGCGTGTGCGATCCGACAATTTCCACCACACTTTTCAATTAAGTTTTAGTTGATGTGCCCACGCACCTCAGTGGCAGTCATTGCTTTTTTGCTGCTCGCTATGTACGTATCGCGTGTGGTCAGCAACGGAGTACTTGAATACGAAGGAGGAGTAGGGAGAGCTCACGAGGGACTACGTGTGTGCCCGTGGTAATAGAGATGTTTTGCGTTAGCCGGAGGGTCCACGAAATTGAAACGAGGAGGCCGCAAGCTTCTCGCGCTGGGGGAGAAAAATATTGCCGCCTACGCCGCCTGTGCGGTTTTGTTGAACGTATATCTTCCGTCGTGACGATCCTAGCCGATCATCCATGTCTTTATCAGTAATTCCGCTTAATCGTGGGAACTCGAATCGGTTTGTGAGAAAAATCCAATGTATTACATGTTTATTATTGGAGTTTTTTTAATCAAACAAAAATCCAACAGCATCGTTTAAGAAATTCATCTGCTATAAGTAAAACGTGTATGCAGTTCACAGTATAAATAAATGAGCCAAGCGCAGAGTGGGATGCGCGTTGGATACGATGAATTCGTAATCCTCCATCCTCGTGAATCGACCAAAAGGGAAAAACGAGAGAGATAGAATAGAGGCGGCATAAAAATTAAAATTAGCCCCGTTAGACATTACCCCAGCGAGGCCGCGAGCGCTCCACCCCAATGGGGAATATTATGCAAAGCCACAAGCAATAAAAATAACATATTGCGACCGAGAAAGGCATAAGTTTTAATCCAATATTACTAAGATAAGTCCGCGGTACGGTGCGGTGCGCGCTCGTATACCCCGAAAAAAAACCTCCCCCTCGCCCTTCTGCTGATACTTCTTTTGCTTCTTTCGTTCAACATCCGAGGAGAACGCACGGAAAGATTTCTTTTGTGTAACGCACCCCAGCTTTACATTGTGGTTATTAGAAAATATTCTTTTCCGGGGCGTACAGGGCGCATCGCCGAGGGGAAGAACGCGTTTAATAGTTCTCTCGTGCTGGCCCGAGCCGCTGCGGAGCTTCGCTTTTTTCTTCCCATTTTAGTCTTTTATTTCTTTCCCATTTTATTTTTCCCTTTACTCGATAATATTTTCCGCGACGTTGCACCGACAGTAGTCGAAACGCTATACAGATTCATATCTCCAAGAATAAAGCTGGTCGAAACGAAACTGCGATAGACAGGGATAAAATTTTATTTCGTTTTGTCTCATAGAATTTGATCGATTTTCATGTAGTTCGTAGAAAATCCAGTTGAACGGTCAATCGCTGGGAGAACATTTTTCCAGTTTCTACACACGGAACAAACGCGACCACTATCGCACTCCCGGGAGGCAACCCCTGTAGGCTAGGGGATGGCTAGCATCGTACGATCACGAGACCTTCACGCTTGCCGCGTGTGTGAAATCAGAACAAATCCAATCGCAAACGGCGTCAGGCCAAGTCGATAGCGACCTGGCGAGTGAGGGGGCAAGAAATGTGCAGAGCGCGTCGGATCCTCGTAAAAATTTATAATTTGGAAAATATCGGGCAAGGCAAACACGAGAAAAAAAAGAAGAAAGAGGGAGAACAGGGAGCAGAGCTAAAGCGAGAAAACGGGAAAGCTAAAGCGACCTCGGATTTCCGCGTGGCAATCGAGTTTATAAAGCGGGAAATCGAAGGGGCCGGAAACACCAGCAACCGAGTGTTTGCCCGGGCTTCGGGAAACTACGGGTCGCTACACCACCTACTGACGCCGAAAGACTTTTGACGAAAATTGAAGTCGTTGTTATGACGTGAATTGCATGCGACGAAGCTTTACGAGGCTGCGAGGGGCCGAGGGATAGACACGCCGACTCGATTCGCTCTCTCGACGGTCGTCGACACTCCCAGAACATAGCGGAGAGATGATAATTCGACTGCAGAACAACCCCTCTGATGTTGAACGCACTTGGCCGGGTGCAGTGGTGCTCACTCGAAATACTGTAAACATGGTTCATGTCAGATAGTCAGCCAGCCTGTACCAGCCCATAAAACAAACGTTGCGATATGAAAAGGCTATCATTTTACCAGATGTAAGGTCGCATGAAACCTGGCGCTGCATTGCAGACACGACGCAACTACGAAAATATAACGGATGAAGAATAGTGGCAAGGGTAGATATTAGGCACTTACTGTACTAGAAATAGTACGGGGTGACTCGTGGGACCCCAATTTTTAACCGGAATTATTGACTATATGATCCGTGCCTTGCTATAGACGGATATTTTTTTGTGTCACGGTGCGCGCTTCGTCGCTTCGTGAACGATTTCGATTCGCTCGGCCACCCGCAGCATTTGGCTTTCAAAACTAAACGAGCCGTGGAAACGAATTCTTGTAGATCAAAAATTCTATGGCAATGTCTTTTCATGTATTCAAACTTTGATCCCAATGCCAGAGCGTTTCTTTCCAAGATTCCGTTCCCGTTTCCCTTACTTTGCTATAAACTCGAATAAGAGATAAAACTTTGTTGTCCCGTCTCGCTTCGCGCATGTACAGCTGTAATGTTCTCTTCTTCGTCTCTTTCATTTCTCCGGTTCACCTGCTTTTGTCGCTTATGTTTCTCACACCCTTTTTTCCGGAATATTTCAATGCTCGGTATTTGCACGGCGCAAGTCGGTAGCCAGGATGTGATGAGATAAGGACAAGAGCCCCTCGTAATTCATTAGATAACGTACCCGTCTATCTTGGTCCCCGCGAGGGGTTCTCTACACGCGGCGTCTCCCGTCTCCAACAGGCATCTTTTGTGTCTGTGATGGCAGCATTTAAATGTAAAAGAGGATGCAGAAGCAGCAAGCTGCTTCCATGCACACATCCAGACATTCCTGCAGGCGCTATCAGCAGCAGGTTCGTTTCGGCTCCCCAAGAACCATGTGAAAAGTCTACATTCCGAAATTCTTCGTTAGTCATTTCAATGCCAATGGATGTCAAATAGATCATGCAGACTCCATCAGCTCGTTCTTACCTGCTGAGAAATACTTGCAAAAATCTGCCGATGTACCTACAGCTAAATTTCTCATAAGCTCACAACTTATGAATCTTCACATCTGATTCTTGACTAATGAAAGCATTTGTTGTAGGCACACTTGGGAAGCCTATATTTTTGAATTCCTCATTGATTAACGCAATGGAAGTTGATCCATTTCGAATAGGTCTGAATTTGAAATAATAGTGCAGTGACGACAGGTATAGCATCGCAGGATTGCAAAAGGTTTAATCCTGAGTAAATCGGCACTGGTCGCCGTGAAATCGAACATACACTACGTATATATACGAATATAGCTGTACATACATCCGTATGCCGTGTTTCGCTCGTTTGCCTCGAGCGATAGATTTAGGCAATGCGCGAAAACGGGGTTGCAACCCTCCGTATGCGCGACGCAGACTGCGCTGCACCCTATCCCTCGTCAAGCCATTAATAATATACCCATATTGGACACAATTCACCTTGAAATTAACCGGCAGTCGATTGGTAAGCCCAGGCAAATTGACTTCGAAATTGACAATTTATGGTTGCTCTCGACAGCTCTCTAGTCCTTCGTTGCTAAAACGCATTCACTCTCCGTCTATATTTTGCTTCTACCTCCGAGTTTACTTCTCACTGATCACTCTATCAGCTTAGAAATCTCACGGTTCAGCTTTTGTCTATCTGGACTATTTTGGATAACAGTGGTAAGGTGATAATGGCAGTTTCTGATCTCTAGAAAAATATATAGTGGCGAGATTGACTTGCGAATAGAGATAATGAATGAAGTACAGAAAAAATAGTAAGATTAAACATAAATCAGAGCTGGCATCGAGCGCGCGGTCGTTCGCCGGAACGCGTGTAGATCCTCAATCCAGATATCGCTTAAGTAGATGAGCACGGTGTGATTTATAGCGAGTACCTTAATTGTCTTAATTACGCGCTCGCTTCCGTGGAAAGCGCGGGTGCTCGGTTACCTCCAGCATGGCTATAGTGTTGTTGCTGATGTTACAGCGGTAACAAATAAAATCGTGCACTCTGAATTGATGCTCGTTGAGAGTAATGCTTTTACGTTCTACGAGTAATCTGAGCGATTTATTGTTGAACTGCATTGCAATTAAGAATAAATATATATCAGACAAATCGATCAATCCGTTGGGATCAATAAATACAGCGACAATTCGTACAGAATCTTCTTTTTTTCACTTAACGTAAATTCATCAACGTTATGAGTAGCCGCTTAACGTTCCAGAGAGAACTTTTCTCAACATGAATTATTCACAGAAACGAGGCGGTAGGTCATTATTTTTGCTGCACAATTACTCTCATGCTCAACGAAATCTTTTTCTAGATTTCCTCTCTCTCTCTCTCCATCTTCTTTCCTCACTCTTGATGCTTAATTCCGTTTGCATATTAATTCGAAACGTAGATCCCACACGGAGAAAAATATTCGGTAAACTTAATGTTTTTTTGCAGTAATTATACGGATCAAGTAAGTTTGTTATAGCGTTTACTTGCATTTGTATGCTAATTACAAACTTTTGTATAAAAATTGCAGAAAATTAAAATATTTCCTTGTAAGGACCACAAAATTTTTCATTTTTTTTCTTCGTGCACCTAAAAGCACTTAATTCAGCGATTCTTGATTAGATATACTTTTGCAGCCTCGTTCACTGCTCTGTTCGAACTACCGCTGTACATTTTTCCTTTTTCGAGCCTCTACTCGTTCATATTATAGGCGCAACGATAATTGGGATAAGAAAGAATGAACTGACCGAGGTAGAAGCAGAAGTAGAGTAACACCAGAGCACCTGGCTCGAGGATCGACCAGTCCCACACGCAACTTTACTTGGTCGGGAATCCAAAACCAGCCGTATATACCAACCACGCGCGGGCACGCGCGTTTCCCTCTTCCTATCTCGATTTCCCTTATCGATGATATCTCTTGGTCGCATTTGCCCGAGGCGTTGTTGATTCGTCGTCGATGAAATCGCGCTCGACCGACTTCGATAAATCGAATTCACGTTGCTCTGAGGCGCGTGTCCGGCTTGTCCCGTGTCGCACAGACCATCGACTAAGCAGGGACTACAACCGGGCGACGAAACACGATAAAGAATGCAAATCGAGCCGTGTAATTGCCCTCCAGTTGCGCAATATAACAGTGTGCTCGAGCGAAACGTGTTCCGGGCCGCACGTGAAGAAAGTCGATCATTCTCGGAGCGATCGATCGCCATGAATATATACGAACGTTGATTCTCTATTCTCGAATCGTACTCGATCTTACGCCCATTATTGCCGCAAACGCGCGATTACCGGGGCAACCCAACGTCGAGATCTCTTGTTCGCGTTTCACGATATTCTCCAACAGTACTCGATTCACTGTGTTCGTGTTCAATGTGGATACTGTCGGCTGCTTGTAGTTTCTCGTTGCTAGTACTAGCTAAGAATGTTTCTTATATTATCGTCTTTCGCTTGATCGACACGCCTCGACGAACTGAACAGCAGACTCTGCAAAAGTCTCTGCTTCGTGTAAAAATGATTTACGCAAGGGAAAATAACGTTTCCGGCTTTACGAAATACGATGAGTGCGACCGTTTATATATTCCAATCATTATAAGGAGAACAAGGCTTTTTCTTTTGGTCTGTTTCATACAATTTCGATCGGTACTGCCAATTTTATTTTATTCATCGTTATGTATACCCCGAATAACTTGCGAAGAACGTTAACGTTTCTCAGTATCGAAATCTGCAGCGCTTTTCTGGATATTTGTTGAGAAAATATCATGCATTATAAAGTACAGGACTACCGCTGTTGATTTACATGTCTGAATTGGGCAGGTGTAACGACACATTGAGAGAAACACACTTTATTTGTGTCACTCCTAAAGGTGCTCGTGTTGGGCGATCGTTTAATTCATTCGCAGACTAAGAGCGAGGAAGGATTTTAGTAGATTGACGTTTCCAGCTAGGATTATTACCGCTCGGTTGGCCAATTTCGCGGAAGGTTAGTTAACCCGTTGGTTCATTCTCGCTGCAGAGCTGGGCGAATTAGTTGCGATGCCTCGAAGCGAAGAAACGGCATGGGAGGCCCGGCGCCACGGTGAGAAGAAAAAGAAAAAAAAAAAAATGCAAATAAAAAAACGTATAATAACTCGGGCCACAGTGAC
>JABMBT010055968.1:0-12072 GCA_018906895.1 Odontocolon sp. PSUC_FEM 10030002
TATTATTCAATGAAAGAGGGGTCAAATTTGTATCTTGAAGATTAATACAATTTATAGTAAACATGGTAAAAATTACGTAAAATCCTGAAAGTGAGCACAATAAATTTAATAAGTTAACGTACAAATTCCACTTTCATCGAATAATTTTTTAGAGTTTTTGTTAAAACAATTTTTGCTAAAAAACTCTCTAATTATATTTTTGTATCATCTCAATTTTTAAAGACAGAAGACGGCTTCTTGCGTTTATGTATCCAAATGTTGGTGTAACTCTTAAGAAAGTTATAGTTTATATGCTTATTCGCTCTTCCAAGTCTCTTGAACCTCCGAGTTTATCGAATCTTTGAGTCCCCTTGAAACTTCCTTGCGAGTTGAGTGAGACGGAGAATCTTGATGATAGCGGCGGAGTAGACAGTACGTATGTGTGTCCTCGTATTGTAGAGCAAATGTTTGAGGCGCCGATTAGAAGCCAGAGAAATAAAATTTAAAAAATCTTGCTCCTCGAATTAATATGGACAAAGTGCCGCCCGAACCGCTTATATTATCGCTCTCGATTAACGATGCCGCTCGTGCGCCGCGCCGTCTTCTCCTCTGCTAATTTGCTGCTTCATTAATTATTCTCGTTCCACCGTGTGGTGAAGCAAACGAGGAAGAGATAGCATGAGCAAGATTTTCGTCGAGATACGAACGCGTCAGCCTGATCTTGTACATCGCATTAATTTTCCTGCATTATAATCTAATAAAATTACTATACAAATTCTAATCACAACATAACTTCAGTTATTAATGTTATTATTATTATTATCGGCAGGCAAAGTCTCTCCGAGATTCTTTTTCTCACAGCATCTTCCTCGATCTCTGTTCGTATATTTTTTTTTCCTTTTTTCTTAATACCACTCCTTGACTTTTCAACGTACAGTATAACGAGGATCAACCATCGAGAGTGTCCAGACCAGACGTCTCCACAAAAACTCAACGCTCGTGATTAAGATATTAATAAACCGAGAGAGATGAGAATATTATCGAGCTGGCGAGAAGCTGAGCGGGATTTAATTCTTAATCTTACGGTCTCTTCGCAAACTGTGCGACTGTTGCTGCTTGTTACTGCGCTAAGTTATATGTATAACACATAACACAGTCGATCGATCGAGACATAAAAAATTGTCGTCACGATCGTGTCGCTGAACGTGATTGGATTTATCAAGACATAATTCTCAAGATCTAAAATCTGCACTCAACTCCTTCGTGCCAGCATTTATTTCCGATGGATAGAGATAATTTTTTTGTCGATAACAACTTGCCAGATTTATGTTTCCGTTTAAGAATATTTAAAATCCACGCAAAAAGTCGTAGATGATATTTTTAGTAAAATTTCAATATTTCTTTTTTTTTTTACATGTGAAACAGAATTATTATCGTCTCTATATTGCTCGGGACTCAGGACGTTGTAGTCCAGTGTGGAGCCTTGTGAGAGTTGGGCGAAACAGACCGAGAGACAGCCATACAGAGCCAGGACCGTGTCCTGGTGGACTATCTATCCGGCGGCGAGTCAGAAATGCCTACTATATTACCGGGACTAATGGTAATGACGACCGTAACTCTCAGCGATAGGAGAGCGAGAACGAGTGAGTACAGCGACGTGGTTCGGTCTTTCAGGGCGGCGAGAAACGGAGCTCGCGTACTCACCGACCAAGAGAAGGAAGTGGAGGTTTCGGAAGGCGGTAACGCGAGATACCAAATGAATTACAACGAGTCTTGGGCCGAAAGTACGTTATATACTCGACCTACGATTTACACCAGACTCGTAGGAGCGCCGGCTGGTATCGGTGAGCTAGACGAGCGTTGTACAGTGAATCACGAGAGCGGAAAGTAAAGAATATCTGAAAAGAAACACCGGGACCATCAGATACTCTGTAAATGTAACAATGGACCATCGGAATATTTATGCGACGAAAGTTAAGAGACCATTTTTTTTCATAACTATAGTAGTTTGCAGCGCGCTTCGCGAGATTTAGAATTCGCTTTCAGAAAATTTTTAGTTTTTTCGATTTTTATCATAGATTGCTTCGAACTTCGAAGAACTCGTGAAAAATTATGTGAAAGTCAGTTTCTTCATCATCATTATTCATCAACTCTATTATCATCCCATTCCCCATCAATCTTCGCCTCTCTCTATCATCTATTTCGAATTTGGAAAAATCTTTGTTATATTCGTAATCTGCGAAAATTTTCGATCGGATAAAGTCTTGATCTCAAATGAATGTCAAAAATTGAAGGTATACCTTCAACTTTTATCTTCAATTTCAATGTCATAGCGCCTTTAATACGCTACGCTTTTGATAAAATCTCATTACCAACTTTTTATAGTGTTTCTATAGCGTTTAACCACCACAGAAAAATATTTGAAATTGAAAGAATGTTTTTTTAGAAATGATACAAATATAAGATAAAAAACAAAACTTTTGTTGACATCATTGCTTCAAATTTACTACAAAATTATCGACTTTGGTACACCCTGTACAGGCGCTGGAGGTTCGTACTATAATTATTTCACATCCACTCAGGTATCTCGAGGTGGCGTTGTGGTGCGTTTTACCCGCACTAGCGCAGCCTCCAACGTAACCGACGCCTTGATACCGCAACAGTCACCATCGTCGGTTTTGGTGTTCATCCTTCTATTTCCCTTTCCGTTGCTATCTCTCACTCTATTCCTCATTCTCGCATCGTCGTCCTACATAAAAGGTTGAATAACTTTGCCGCCGTGCCGCGGCAAGGGGATTTTCTCTGTTGGCGGAACAACTGTGGCATCTCGGGTACACACAACGTTGTTGACGAGGAAGAGATGGAGAATAGAGAAAACCGATGTATACCGTACACAATGGAGTTAGATAGCGATTCCGCTCGCGGAGAACGCTCACCGACAATGTCTGTCCTCGATATATACAAAGTATATAGAGGTAAGAGTGATTGTCAGTACTGTACTGATGTGTATGTATATTATAAACGACTATATACTAAACGTGATGCTTTCTGGCAAGAGAACAGGTGCATTGAAATCTCCTACAGCGAGCTTCGTTGTTCGCCAAATCGGAAACACATGACTGCCTGTTGAAGCTGTTGACAGTCGGTGAACTAACATTTATTGGATGGTATAGTTATAGTTTGTCTTGACGTATAACGAAGACGACGTATTTTGTATGCAAATTTTGTAATTATTGTTTGGACCAAAGTTATTTAGAGATTATTTTAAATAATGTCTGGTAAAAGTTCTGTGGAAATAATGAGGTCGAGATAAATTGTCCAAAAAAAGTAATTTTTTTTGTTTTTTTTTGTTCCATGGGAAAGTGGCATTCTTCAAGCTTTGTTGCAGTCATATTCATGTTTCCATTCTCGTTCATATTTGCTGTGTTTCAAAAGCATGAGAGAATAGAGCATACACTTGTAAGTCCTTATCAGAGATCAGAGCGCTGCACAAACCTTTGATTAACGTCATTGTTTTTCTCATTTTTCGAGGATACTCCACGCACTTTGTCCTTTGGGTCATCTTCCACTTCTTAATCGCCGATCCGTATCGTACTTTCGCGAGAATCTCATCCGCGAAATCATAAGCTCGATGAGCACGAATTGTATGAAACGTGATAAGGATACTTGAATCCCTTGGAATTGTCAAAGCAAATCTCGCTCGACTCGAGTTCTCTTAACGGCGACGCTGAGTCAAAAGCTCAGAGTACCATATGTAGGAAAAAAGCAAAAAAAATAATACTTGTTACTATAGTAACAACCTTTGAAACATTATTATAATATTGTTTCAAAGGTTTTCTTTTGTACGAGCACGTAGAATCAAAAGAAAAAAACGGAAATAGATAGCCAAAGGTCTTTTCTGTTTCTGGAGCATTACATATGTCGTTAAAGATGGTCCGCCTTGCATCCATTTAGGAGAGATCAAAATCGTTTCTTTGTGAAGATCCCCTAAAACACCTTCACCGTCATCGTAAAAATCATTTCTTTGTGAAGATCACCTAAAACACCTTCACCGTTACCCAAACACCTTTTCATTGTATAGAAAATCATTAAGTGGCATCGAAATCCAACGAATTCGCTATGTATCTATTTTTTTCTTAATAAAATAACGAGATTTACTGATCACCTCGAGTAGTTAACTCTCATTGGGGTGTTGCAACGCGATGGTATGCGTGATCGTCGAAGACCAAGAGATCTTAGTAAGCTCAGAGTATTGTCGGGATTGCATGTTATCAAGCTCTGTAAAATATTCTATCTATATAGCAAAGTATAGCTCCAATATGTAGAGATGCTGTAGAGATGCTGCGTTGAGTCCTTACTCTCATGCGGTGCGAGTTTCGAGAGGAGATGTGAGCGGAGTAAGAGGTGGAGAGATGAAGGTTGGAGCGTCGAGGTGGGTAATCAAAGGGTGCAGGGTGTATATACATTCTTGGGTACTTGGGGGCGAGAGACTGAGATAGAAAGCTCAACGCTTCCGCCCTGCCACTCGAGGAAACGCGTACAGGCGATACCGAACAATCGTTTCGGGACTTTGAAGTTTCCCCGCGTGTAAGAGCGAGAGTATAAGGAATTGTGCACACACCGCTGGTGTAATATGTAGGTGTAGGTATCTACACCCTGAGCAGAACATCCCCTTGCATTATAGGCGTCGAGGAAAGGAGAAACAGAGCCTTGGCGCCAGTGCAGAGTTCTCGAAGTATGAGGTGAAGCAAAGCAACCAAGCTGGGAGACACGATAATGTCATCCAATACGAGTACCACTAGCACGACGTTCCTCCACCATGCATCATTGGCACTCTCATCGACATCTTGTGCGATGCAATATGCGACGATGAGATGGGAGAACGTAACATGAGGAGTTAATTACAAGTTTCTGGTACAGTTCTCCTCTAACCCTTATCATAGGGTAATCATCATCGTTTCATTTTATCTATCCTGTGAGAAGATTGATGTTTGACCTGTATGAGTTTTTTTACAATGATTCATATGGTACTAGTAGTGGTGTAATCGTCATTCGATGATATCCACTTTGATTTTTTATCTTGCGCGCTTCTCGGCTTACATATATATATTCTTGCTTTATCTCTTCAACTCCAAACGAAAAGTGAGAGCTTTGTGAAAGCAGTCATGAGATGCACTCTCACGTAGCCTCTCGCTTTGCTTATCTCTTCTCTAGCATCGTACACTACCCTCTCACCATCTCTACTTTCTCACAGGGCTAATCAACCAAAAAGAATTCTCCTCTCCTTTACTCCCCTCTCAAGCTTGCTCTGTGTATCGTGCATGTACCACATTCACAGAAGCATCATTTCACTGATTTTTCTCCGCTCGTTCGCTTTACTTTTTCTGGTTTGTTGCAATGTATGCGCTCTCGACTTTGGTCGCAGCGCTCAGTACATCATTCTGCGGACTATTTCTTCTATTCTTTTCTGTCGCATATGGGAAGCCTGACTACGCTCGCGCCTTTACCTCGTGCTGGATGCCGCGTATGCAGAAAACATCACGAGCCCAAGTGCTCCGGCCCACTCATTGTACCCCCGTTAAGAGTATGTGGCGAGCGCGAGAGCGCAGTCGAGTGTAGCTTTGACGACGCCGAGGACGGTATACGACAGGGTAATTAGTTCATATTATACTTTGTGACATCGACGAGCTGTTCTGTAGTGTACTCTGATGATGTACTGAACAGGGGGATGAAGGTTCGACCGTAGGGACCCAACACTGCACAGTCGCTTTGGAAACGCACATACAGGATGATCCAGAAAAGAACGAATTCTACAAGGAAAATTAGGTAAATTGTTTCTCATTTCAACATTTCCAAAATCCGATATTCTTACAACGAATTCCTTCGGACAGAAATGATGAAGAAATATCAACTGGTACGAAATGGTGAAGATGAAGTGTCTTTAGGATTAAAATTACTTCAGAACAATTACTTGTAGTTTAAATAAGTAGAATAGAAAGAATGCCAGTAGTTAAGATCGATGCCTTTGCCTCCTGGAGTTGAGAGATACGTAATGTTAATTTAATTTCGAAAGTAATTTCAAGTAATTTTTTTCCCACTATTCACATAGAGTTTATTAGGATCATTATTTTGGGGTGTGAGTTCTGGTACACCCGGTAGAGTGTATAGTAGATGCATGGAGTTTCTACCTCGTTCCATCCACCCTTCGGAATCCAATTACAATTTCAGTTCCCGAATGCCTCGTCCTGTTTCCGTACCAACCGCGACTACTCGCTACCTTCTGCCAACCTACTCAATTGCGTGTGTACATGGTACTCATCTCCAATTCGTTCCCTTTTCCTCTTCTGCTCTCAGGATAGGTTGTCCTGAATAGCTTTCCGAATACGCAAAGCCGTATGCGTTTTGCTGCAGTTCACAGAGAGGTCATCAGAGGGAACGCAAAACACATCTAGGGCTTTGCAGTATCTCTTTGAAAGTTGGATTTTAGTGTTTCTGGAATAAATTATACCATCCCAGTGGGAAAGAGATGGAACTCAGTTACATGGAATTCTAATCCACATATGTGTAAAACGTAGTTTATATGCAAGAACTATCTAGTATGTGGTAAAATTTGACTGCAATCAAGGCTTTCGATTTCGAAGCCAAATTAGTGACTTCTGCTAATTCTAGTGCCAATTGCTTTGTTCTTTTTAATTTGCAATTAACAGTTTCTCACTTACACTTAATTATATACAATCTCATTTAAATTGTTTTGTCACCTTTTAAAGAATTTCAGATTAGTGAATTATTTTTCAATATTGCTCTGTGGAAACAAACGTAATGTATCAAAGATTCTCATGCAACGAATAACTCCTCTTCCTGCCTGTTTCCAAAAGCAAAAGAGTGAAAGGCTCATCTCCTAAAGTGTCGAAGAGCTTTCTCATCGCGAATAAGTAGCGTGGATGGCTTTAAGGTTCTGTGTATGTGTATATTTGCAAACGTATGTACCAAAGTATCTTTGTGACGTAAAAAAAAAAAAAAAATCGTTGCAGAAAGAGGATATCATCAAGGGGTTCGAAGGCCGTGCATCTCTTGATGCAGTAGTTTGCTCGACCTGTCCACGCGCATAGTATATGCGAAGAGAGAATAATCATCCCTTGATGTTTTTCTCAGGTCTTTCGCGACGACGATGCCACAGAAGCAGCGCACTCTTGTCGGGCTCTAGAAAAGTTTTTTCCGTTGCTTCCTTCACTTTTTTCCTCGCTTCCTCGTTTACTCTTTTTTTCTTTCCCGTTTCTACGTCACTCTGTTTCAACCTCACTCAATATATCCTACAGTCCTATGCTCCGGAGAAGAAGAGTGTACCCAGCATGGGTATTCTTTTGGATGCGGATCTTGCGCATGTTTGGGAAGATACATACTGCGATCCCTTTGGGTTGAATCCGATCTTAGTATGTGTCGGTTCTTGTTTTCAAGATCGACAAGGGGAACCTGCTTGGGGCTTGGTTGCATTCGTGAAAGTTGTTGACAGTGTTATGATCTTTGAAAAGCTTGTCGGTACGAGGCAACAACATGCCTGTTTCGACAGTTAGTGGAGCTTTTGCGGGGTTAGGTTATCTTCAGCGTTGGACCGGGAGGGTGGAAGGTGGGGGTGAGAAACAGTAAGGGAAAGAAAAAGAGAACCGCGTATGGAGCTCACGTACACACGCCAAGCTTTTCCTTCCATCCTCCCCTAGACTTCCTCCGCGTCTCGTGTATGATGCACAGGGGGTAAGAGTGAAGCGCGCGAGGGTGCAAGAGCCACCAATGTTAACGTCGCCCGCTTGCACCCTTGTAACTTTTTTTCTCTGTTTTTTTCGCCTTTTCGCGTGTTTTATCCCTCATTCTGTCTTTTTCCTTTTTCGTCGCTTTCTCTGCACCGCACATCGCTGTTCTGCTTTTGCATCTCGTAGTGGTACAGTCAGGGGTGGTGGGAGGGGGTTGAAGGCGAAGGCTCTTTCTCACGCACCCACACGCAGCCCGGCGCCGCCACGTCGATGAATTCTTTGATCCGCACTGTAATTAGTTGGTGGCACGAGAGCGCAGCCTCTTCCCCGAAGGTGGGAAGGGGTTTGGGAGGCGAACGGGTGGAAGAGGCAGGAAAGCGAAGGGTGGAAGGGCGCTGGTAGCGAAAATGTTTGAGTGGCGATCAAAGTAGTGCTGCGAATGTGCCTTGCACCGCCGGGGTATATACCAACCAAGGGCTACAGAAACTCCATATAGGTTTTCGCCTGCTGAACTGCATAATGCTTTGGGGAAGGATTCAAGGCTTCTCCTTGCTCGGTGTATGTACAGAAAGAGAACTAAGAAGGCAAAAACTGTGGGATAGAAGAGGATGCTGCTGTTATTTCTGCAATGCTTGATGTACCGATCTTTTCTGATTCCGATTCTCTTTGCTGCCATTTAGGAATTCAGGAAAGAAGAGCTTTTAAGAACGTCATTGGCATCCCTTCGGAGATTGATCTGTACAGTGGCTGGTCCATATGACCCTGCTATTTTAAATTGATAATAAAATATTGATTGGGCTTGGAAGTTCGTACGGAATATCGTTTAACTTGCTGCCTCTTAAGTATTATAATCAACACCAACTTCCGGGCCCTAATAATGTGATAGCATCTTCATATGGGAAGTAACAATATCATTTGAAAAAGCTAACTTACATCAGAGCCCTTGAAGAATTAGGAAGAAAAGCTTTTAAGAAGATCATTGTCACCTAACGAATGATTATTGTATACACGACTAAATAAGGATAGCCCGTGAAACACATATATATTTCTCTGATATTGAAAGTGGAAGCAAAAATATTATTAATTCTCAAGAGGTTCATTTTAACCAACTTCAGAATTTTATTCTTCCTCTACTATACTAGATAGGGTAGTGAGGTTATACATTTTCAAAAAGACTTCGGGCAACGCACACACAAAACTTTACACGCTCTCGAATATCGGCGTACTCAAACGGAAATACCACCCCAACTAGTGAACGTGCTGGAGAGTCTCGAGGGTCATTTCTCTCGGGGCTATCCAACAGCGAGTTCCCGAGAGTTCAAAGGAGACACACGAAGAGAGAGCCTCAACTGTGCGCCTAGCACGTTTGTGACGAACAAGTGATGGTAGAGCCAAAAGACTTTAGGCATACACGTACGCTATGCCGCTTTGCACGAAAAAATTCGCGATCTACGTGAAACGTCTGTATTCAAGCATGGATACTTATGTCTCTACTGCACTTCAAGTCGTCAGTCTTAAAGATAGCTCAATCTTTATGAATTGGTGATTTTAATGAATTTCTGTTTTCAATGAAATTATCGAAACCTTATATTTGCACAGAGAGAAATGTATAGTCAAAATTACCTTTAATTAAATTGAAAATAATTCCAAAGCAGTTATGAAAAATTTACCATGCTCTCAAGTAAAATTTGCTTGAGTTCAATTAAATTTTGATTGGAAGGAAAATTTTCATGACTGTTTTGGAATTATTTTCAAAGGCGGGGTTTGTATCTGAATTACAGCAGGGTAATTTTGACTATAAATTTCGTCCATAAAGTACGTTTTCTGTCCTATTTTGTACAGACGTAATCATCCTACAACTAACCCGCTCGATTAAGTCTATAATAGGATGAATCTGCTGGCTGTATGTCGAATATAATGTTTTCAATAGCGAACCAATCCAGAAACCTCGCGATTTGAAACAGTTAACAGAGTATGAAAAAACTTAAAAACCAGAGTGTTAACATCGGTAGCAGCGAGTAAGTAACAGACTTTAGGAAGGTCTACGAATCCAACGTTGGTATCCTCGTAGCTTTGGCAAAGCTACGAACACGATTCAGGAGGACAGGTACAAGGTAAGAGGCGACGGAAACCCGGTGACGCGTCGAGTGTCCCACTCCACGACCTCAAAGCCGTTTCCGTCTTTGTGGACAGACCAGAACCATCGTACCATCGTGCCATCGCACGACGAAGGCATATCTGCGTGCTCTGGTTGCGTATCTGCCGTCTAAGCTTTCGAATAGAAGACGAGTTCTCTGATTCACGAGTGGTAAGACGAAGATATAGTATATACGTCGTGACGTCTGTGTGCGGAGACACGAATCTATGGAATTTAATGCATTCGTGAGAGATGCGCTCCTGGAAAATGGAATGTACGTCTTGGAGTCCCAGCCGACTACCACGACGACGACGTATACGAGACAGAGAGCAATTTCTCGAATCCCATTCCTGGAGTAGTACAGCCGCACGCTTTCCTGAATCCGCTCTACCAGAAGGATGAGGAAAGCGTCTACTTCCTCTTTGGTCATGGGTTGCAGAAAATTTTCTCAAAGACATCAAAAGCAGAAACACATCTCGTAAACATCAGGATCTTCTCGAGTGCACGTCTCGAGTCTTTGCATACGGTGCTAAACGTCTTCAGCAGAACATGTTTAAGAAGCCCTGAATTAACTGAATTTAACATCAATAGTGATAATTATTCTCTAATCAGAGGATAAAGCCGATAAACATTCAATGTCATCAAATTTAGAGTCGACACTCTTTATGGTAAAGAAAAAAAAAATCTGGAATCGTCTGGAGGCACGATATGGAATAAAAACGTGGGTAGGTCTTCTTCCGCCTGTTCATTCCTTCCGACTTCGTTTATCCTCCGTTTCAAAGCTTCTTCTATGACTGTATACGTCTTATGCGTGATACACTCAAATAGATTTTTATCCTGAGATACATATATACGAATTGAACTTATATACATATGTACATATGGACATAGATATATATACTACGATAAAAGATTCACGAGTCTGACTCTTCTGGCGAAAGGTACACCGCATGCCTATACGATGTATGGTTAGAAAAGCTACGAGCGAGAGGCATTGCACGCGATGGGATTGATTTCGCGTAGTAAGCAAGCAAGGCAGACGGCTGGCTAACATGCAGCTCTGCGTTCACCGAACGCGGGGGTGCATCGAGCCGTGATACGACGTCTGCAACTCCGGGGTCGGGGTGCCCGGGTTTCCGCAGGTGCGTATCCGCGACGCCTGCTGCGAGAGAACCAGAGCCAGCAAAAGTAGAGGAAGAGGTGAGCGATTACGCCACGCCCGGCGCGCTGCCAGCAGAGAGCACTCGCGTCGTTCCCAAGAGCGAGGAGACGGGGGTGCGAAAAATCATACAGGGTGTCTGAAACCGCACGTCTAATAATTGTACCGGAAGATGCGATCCTCATGAAATTTATCATTTTTGAAAAAATCGTCAATTTTTCTTTCCTGTTACGCTTGGTTACAATTTTTTTTAAATACATAAAACGTATCAAATGAAAAGCTTACATGCTGAAAGCTTACACACATGTAATGTAAAAAACCTTGAATATATAAATACAGAATGCAGTTTCGTATTACTAATATTAGTTTAATTTTTAGATTAAATTTTCACGATATTCTCTATGACACGATAGAAAAGAACTGACAGATATATACATGGGGTATATATATATATATATACATCATACTGAAGGTAATATGGAGTGCAGGAAAGGCTGAGAGATATGAAAAAGAGTCAGTTAGGGGTGAATGAGGTGGGCGAGAAAAGTAAAGAGGAAGGGATGAAAACGAGAGGAATCGAGTGAGAAAGAGAGAACCGACACTTTGAATGGAGAATTTTGTGCGGAACGCGAATTTAAGCTCGCTCGCTCTACGAGAGTAATATCTTAATCCTCTTAGAGGCAGGAAGGGCAGGGTTGCACTGGCAAACCCCCGAAATTTTCGGGCCTCGCGGGCGCGAGTCCGCAGGACTGAAAAAGGTTTAGTTCCAAGGGTGAACGACGCTTCACTACTCTTCTGACTGTGTTTGCAAACTGCCGGCTGGTAACACCACACCTCGAACCTCTTTCTCACTCGTTCGTTATTCCCTCGGTTTTCCATGACCGGCGGATACCATGGCACAGCCCGTGGATGTGGAATTAGGGGCTTTCGCGTATAATAAAGCACTCGGCTTAATATCCTGCCAGATTTATTACCCAAAATATAAATTCAGACAAATGGGTGGAGATTGCTTGCATAATAAGTAAAAAAAAAAAATATACATATATTCTTAA
>JABMBT010056079.1:0-12062 GCA_018906895.1 Odontocolon sp. PSUC_FEM 10030002
AAGGGTGGAGAGAGATCTTGCTCGGTTGATTTATCCTACCAACCGTGACTGGGGGGTCCGTGTAACATAGCCCGTTCTACAGCCCACCTGCACACTCTCCCGCGCTCTGTGAAACTTGCCACATTACTGAAAGAGGAAAGTTATGGGAGTGAGAAGTTCCAAGCTAGGTGCGTGCGTTCAAAACGCTGCCCTTGCCATAGACCCGAGTCATGTTACGAAAGTGTGGTGCAGAATAGGAAGGAGGAAGGAATCCAGCATCAGCTAAAGGAAGTTGGATATTTTTGCAGATTCATCGACGAAAACCGCAAAAGGTCCAAAAGAGATCAATCTTGTTTATTTCTTATGATAAAATATTGTACTTTATGTACGTAGAAAAATCTGTTCCACATGCACCTTATTACTAGGGCTCGGAAGTTCACGAGTTTATACTGCAGTCGTCAGTTGTTTTCGATTGTTTAACAATGAACAAATCGCGAACTTCCGGATCCTACTTATTACTTAATCACTTATGAAGTCATTAATAATGAATAATGTACCATTGCTAATAAGGTAATAAGATAATAAAGTATCACTGATTAGTAAGGCAAGAGTAATTCGTACGACGTGAATTTCGAAACAGGTGTTTGGGTACATTTGACTCATAGACACGTGTGATATCCATTCCGTTCATTTTTTTTCTTTTTAAGTGGAACACATTCTTTATTTTTAAAAACTGTTTTTGGGTGTATATTTTTCCGTGAGACAGCTTGGCGCCAGACTAATATAAGCCTTCGTGGTTCGGATTGATGCGGTTCTCCGCGTTTATACCCACAACATATACCAGGCCTCTCATTATTTTCCTGCCTCGGGGTCGTAGTTTCTCTCACACTAGTAGATAGAAAAAGCGAGAAAAATCCTCTGGCATGTACGTGATATGAGAGGGCTCGTAGCAAGAATCCCACTACTAGTACTTTTAAAGGATTTCCCTGGTTCGGTATGGCGTAAGCCTGAAGGCTGAGTAGGTCTACCATATATAGTGCAGTAAAAACAGTGTTACGTAGCTGGACCAAAAATATTGCCCGGTACGATTCTTCTTTTTTACACAGCGAGGATTATCATTGGACTGAGCTCGAAACTTAAGACTTTGTTTCTCACCAATATTCATAGTCATATTTTTATGTTAACAAATTATTGTACGTGTTTTGTTATGACGCTTTGTGAGTTATAATAATGGATTTACATATGGCATCACGTGGTAGGAATTTTGCTGAACAAATTATTAGGAGAGATATCTATTAATTAAACATTCAGCTACGGAGATTCGTTAAGAATTACAAAACGTTTGATTATAATTTGACAAGTGATTTGTACTTGATCCTTACAGGCAACATTATTCGATTTTCATTCGAATGCATGAAATTGGTTCTCCACATTTATATTGAATCGTCGAATATATACCAAATGGGGAACTGTAAAAGGTGTAAAATGTCACTTGATGAAAAATATGAGTGCAAATGCATCTCGTTGGCGTGAATTGACTGAATCAATAAAATAAACTTGGTGATCATATCAACGATGATAAAGATGTTTGTGCGCAGCGCACGTTCAAAGCATAAAGAAAAGTATGAATGAAACGCAAGAAGATGGGACGACTTTCCAAACTGATTGAGGAATTGGATTTTGCAATGGGGATAGAGAATAATGTAAAGACGTAAAGGTAGAGGGAGTTGGAGAGCAGGAGAAGAGACGTTAGGAGATGTGCGAGGGGTTCAAAGGGAAAGTAGTGAGATTATTGAACGGGAGAAGAAAGGTGGCGAAGAAAGGGATGTTCGTCTGAGGAAAAGATAGAAGGAAAGGCCACTGGTGCGAAGGAAAGTGGGTTGTCGGGTTGAGACAGAATGGCAGATACAGGCGAAAAGAGAAAGAAAAGAAAAAGGTGTCTTGAAACGAAGGCAGAGAAAATAGGGAAGGAACATAAGGGGTGGAAAACGATCCGACCGTATAAGGAGGCTTGAGTTCGAAGGATTGGCATACGCCCTATTCTACGTTAAGGAATATCCGGTTAAACCTGAATGCAGAACTGCGCAGTTATAGGAATAGATATCATACAGGTGGTAACATTTTATATGCGTATCAGCAATTTTCTTTTTTCCCCAGAACAACACGAGTCGAAATTTATACTGTTCGAATACCGTCGACCATGACGTGAAATGATTATAAAGTTATAATTAAATTGGATGACAAGTGTGTCGTCCATTATAAACGAAACCTACAATTAGTTCTTAGGTCAATCACAAGTTTTTTTAGAAACTGGTAAAATTAAAAAGCGATGTAGTCTTAATAGGCAAAAGTCGAAGAAAACAGAATTAAATATCGTTTGCATCGTTTTGGACACTAACTAAATGTAATTAGCGCATTTAAGAGTATATATAACTCATAAAATAGGTATACTGGAAAGTGAAGGTCACACACGAAGATGAAAAGTGAAGGAAACGCTAGAAAAATGTTCTATTATACCCAGCTGGATGAATCTCTCCGGGTAATCCTTTCAACGTGAGAATCGTTGGGACGAAGCACGAAGGAATTTGCGATGCTGGACGCGGAGATCCATGAGATAGAGAGTGAGAAGAGACAACGGATAAAGAAAGGTATAGACTGACTTAGTGAAAAGAGCGATATTCACGGCCTTCGTTGAGATCAAGGAAATTTCATTATCCCGTGCGATGTTGGTGCGCGAGGAACGTCATTTTCTGTAGTAGGTACGTATAACATTACACCCTGAACGCCTGCTGCTCACTCTTTGTTCATGCCGTTTCTTTTGCCATTTCCGTTCATCTCTTCTGGCTGCTTCAACTGCGAACGTTAAATACGAGACTCATCCCGGCATACCTTCGAGGCAAAGGTTGCCGAGCGACCCTCACGAGCATCCTCGACCAAGGAAGTGAAAAATGGAGAAAAAGGAAACACAGAACAAGGATAAGAATCTAACCGTTCCCGCAACTTTCAAGAACATTGCGTAAAAGTGAAGGAAGCCTAACGAATCAGCGAAATTGTCGAACAGTGAGAAGTCTCTCGGTAAGATTTTAGTAGTGAAAAAACAATCAGGAATACTAAGTTCCTTCCACTGACTTGAACGGAAGAACTGTTGGTTCACCCTCCAAACACACATACATACATACATACATCATAAAGACCCTCTTTTAATAAATCGAGGACCTTAAAGGCTCAACAGAATTTATATTTGTTAAAATCGTAGTATGACATCATATCTAATTAACCCTAAAAAGGGGTGAAAATTTGACATTGGAATATTACACTAGAACTCATGTTGCTGATAAATGCTGAAGACACTGATAATAAATGGAAATGAGTGAGGCTAATTGGAGATTTCGCCAAGGATGAGATTTCAAATCTCCTGCTTCACTTGTATCCCTTCATTTTGCTTTACTTAGAAGCTTTCCTCAGATTCCTTCTAATATCCTTCCAGTACTCTCTCTCTATCTTTCTCTCCCTCTGCATCCCTCTGCATCCCCACTCGTCTCTCCTTAAGCCTTATGATATTGCATTAAGAGCAAATTAGATCGAAACGAGGTGCGCTACACCGTTGCCGTGATGGAAACTTAATCGTAATGAGGTACATGCCCACGGCAGCCTTGTCGACGACGACGACGACGATGAGCAGGTGCGCTTTTCCCTCGCACCCTTACTCCCATCCTTACCACCCCTATCTCGACGATTCTTAGAAGGTAGGTTATCCCCCCCCCTACTTTTCTACCACCTTTCGGCTGCTTTCAACTATCTCCCTCATTCTGCATATATCACGCCATGGAAGACAGAGATAGAATTCCAATCTTCCCGATCCTCCCGTAGCAATTTAACTTTTCACAAACTTATTCGACCTACAGAGAACCGGCGCCTCAGTAACTGATCTTGATCTAAACTTGACTCTAAACTCAACTTCATCTGATCTATATTTGTCGATATATTCTGTTTCTTTGTCGACTTTTGACAATTCAACTAGTTGGGTTAATCTTTTTTGCTGGATTGTACTTGACATAAATGATACGCTAAATGAAATCTGTAGAAATATTGCGCAATTCGTAATGTTAGAATTTGAAGTACGGAACCATTCTAATTTTATAGATTTGACAAGAATAATGCAGACTAAAATTTTCTCCACCAGAAATTTGTATGTATTTCACGTTATTAATGAATTCAGAAATGTTATTATAAATATAAGTGAACTCCCAAAATGTCCTCAAAGGTAACAGTAATTTTCCATAATAAAAAGAAAAACAGAGAAGAATTCTGTGAAACAAATGCCAATACAAGTCTCTCTTTAAAAAAAATGCAAGAAATAAGGTTTGTCATCCACAATAAAAATTCCAACTTTCATTCTAAAATATTTCCATATCTCGATAATGGTATGCAACCTCTGGAGGACCCGTTCAAGTTGAACGCCAAGGCTAATATGCAATAGTTGTCAGGGTTGTGCGGCGACACTCAGTAGTCGCAGTTTCTCGCGGTTCTTGAGTGAGGCCACTGTCGAGAGCTTCGAGAAATTGTCGGGTCTTGGTCATCGTATCATCCTTCAATACGGCTTCGTTGAATTCCTTATGTATTTTCACGGTCGACGTCGTCGTCGTTATCGTCATCGTTACCGTTGCGAGGTTTTTCAACCCCAACGGCGATTAAGGGGGGTGTTATACCGTCTGCACCCTCTCGTCGTTACACGTGTACGTCGGTTGGCGTATATGACCCAATGTGTACCCTCTGAAGCCATATACGAGTGGCTTTGCCGTCAATAGGTTTTCCATGCCCGTCAGGGTAGAGTTCGGGTCGCGGTCATCTCATACCTTACAGCTGATTCTTATTACATTTTATTCACATTCTACATCTATTTTACCTTCTTCCTGAACTTTCAATCTCGTGAAATGAAGGATACGATATGTAAAACACGTAAAGATTAAAATTGATGTAATAATAACGTATAATCCGAACTAAAACTCAGATGGACAATTTCGTTACATTCATAAGTCACATTTTTTTTTTAGTTGTTCAACTTTCATTGACAACAAAATTCATTTTAAGTTATCACTTATCATATCACTTATCACTTATGTTTGAGATGAACTCATAAGAACACTTTTTTTTTTTTTTTTTTAAGTTTGAGGTGTCCATTTTTTACATCGATATTGTAATAAAGAGTTCCTTTTTCCCGAATTGTAACGAAGGGAGTGAAAACAATGTAAAAAAATGTGCTTCAATCTTCTGTTCTTAGTACTTGCAGTTTTCGACTCGTTGCGCGACGCCAAGTCGATGTGTCGCATCGCGATAAGCGACTTGGAGTCGCGACACGCTATGCACTTTTCTACGATCTCTTATACAGAGCGACAAGTATATAAAACAAGAAAGAGGGAAAGAGAAAAGAAAGAGCTTAAACTGCTGAGCGATAATATCAAATTTTCGTACGTATGCGTGCTTCACGTTTCGATCAGCGACTGGAATCGTCACCGAATATATTTACACATGTAAAATATCTATGGATACGAGATATGGAGATATAGCATATTCTAAAATACGTGTCTGGTATTCTTGTGAATTCACTGCAGCAAATAAAAATGGAGATTGCGACGTTACCATTGTTGAAACGGCACCGAGGAATAATTGAAAAAGAATATACAGATAGAACAACAAACACTAATGTACACAGTTATATCGTAGTTAGTCTGTACAAAAATAGAAATATAATGGTGAATAGTGCGTGTGTGTTGCAAAAAAAGAAACGAGCGCATAGTTATATGTTGTATGAACAGAGCGAGATCGAAATGGAAGTTGAAATGAGTATCATGAAAAACGATGCTGATAGTGTCAGAGTCTGGAGAAAAAACTAGAACGTTAGATGCTCGTTAACTCTACATTCATGTTTTACGACACAACGTAAATGTAAAAAGCATATAACTCACACCTATGAGTGTACATATTGAGAATAAGAAACAAAGGGAGAAACGAGAATTCTGATAAATTTGTTACACTCGCACAAAATGTTCATAATTCAAGATAAAAGATTTGCTTTTATTTATGCGATGGTAAAATTCTCGAGTTGTACAGAAAGATATATTGCAAGCGAACGAGAGGCAGAGAAAAATATGATAAAGGAAGAGAAATCTAGTGACAAAGCGAAGGTCTGCAGTGTCTGTTAAAACGTTTCGTTTCAGGCTACATGTCGTCACGTCATCATCTTCACTCTCCGAATTCTTCTCTTACGCAAACTTTGCGTTCTTACCCTCCTACAGCGAAATGTCTCGCGACATCGGAAATTTAAGCTAATTTTCGGAGGGGTGAAGGTAATATAGTCTATAGTTGTTGTATTGGCGAGGAAAGTTTGTGTACGAGCAAAAAAGTCTGAGAGTGACAGAAAGGTTGGAGATAGGGAAAAAGATACTATAACTTACTTTGGATCATCATCTTCTTTGATTAGTAGTGATTTTTGTTAAGCAAAACCGAGTACCAAAAAGAATTCGATTAACAATAGACGATTCCTACGTATACTGTCTAATTAACAACAAAGAAGTTCTAAAAGACAACAATCATGAATGCAAAATTTTCTGATGATTACGAATAACATAGAGATTTCCTTGAAATCTTTAGGGATGTATGAAAAATATTAATAATACTCAACATTTTTTACATAATCGAATACATATTAATTAATGACGATAAATAAAATTATTCAAAAATCCTGAGAAGCTTTAAGAAAAAGCGTAGTAGCGCGCGTGTGTGTCCCTACTGGCAATAAACAGATGAATGAACATATAAACTGTGTAAAACAAAATCGCGAAAGAAACGAAGAATATACCGGAGAGAAAAGTTGACACGATTCATCTCCAATATCGTCACAATCCATAGAAACGCGGCGTCTGGAATATATAGCAAATAGTAAATTCATACATGTTGATATAATACAATTTATATTGAAGGATAGACGCTTTTCGTAGGTCAGCATAAGTTTCCGGTTGAATCTCCACGTTATTTCCCTCGGATCATCTCAAGGTTGGTTGGTTACTGTACGCAATGCACCTCACGAATAATACGTATTTCTCTGTCGTCCTTTTGCTCCAGTAAAGCATATCTGTAAACATGCTGTTTGCTATGCGAGTGAGGGTTTGCGAGGATACTCTATGCATAGTAGTGTAATGTCGTGCATCGTATAGTGCCATACACGAAGCTTGATCCAGGCAGGATGATGGGATATATATATACATACACCCTGTTACGATGAGAAGGAAGTTACGGATGCCAACAGCTTCTGAAAAGCAGTCTCGCCCGTATAATCCCTTTGGAATTGGTCCTGGTATTTTGGGTCTTATCTCTACTATTTCCTCTAGTAAACGTTAATCCTCTGGCATACGTAACTTATTTTAGTTCGGATCTATGGGAATGGGGAAAATATCTCACATGCCATTGTGAACAAGTCTATGTATGGGTATTTCTATTACTGTAATACAATCCTAATACATTTTTTGTATTTATCTTTCGGAAAAGAGAAAACGACAAGTTTCGAAGACAAATAGTTTTTCGTGATTTCCCTTGAGCTTAGGCAACACGGTGGGCTTTGATTTTTGGCTTTATGGAAGCTTAGTCGTCTTCTCGACGACCACATACCGTAAAGTCTAATTGATAATACCCAGATTAATGTACGGGGTGTAAAAGAAATGTAGAGTACTAGGTTACAGCAATGGTAAATGTACGAGGATTACCTAGGGTGGGTTGGTTACCTCGGTCTACCAGAGCAACCCAGTTGATGGCCTCAGCGGTAAATAGAGCTGTATGAAGCGGACCGAGCATATCTATTATTCATTACCACCGATCCCATAAATTTTGTACTGAGTGCGGGGGAGAGACGAACGTGGTGCAAACTCGAGTTGGGAGGAATCTAAAGTGGATCTGGAGATATATCCTGACTATGGTATCTTGATGACGGAGGTCTCTCCTTGGTCACCAAGATCTCTCCTTGGTTCTTCAATGGTCTGAGCTTTTCCAAAGATCCTGTGACGTTTGACCATTGAATTGAGAAAGAACACTCTCGTTTCAGTTCAATTTCATTAGCCGAGATGAAAGCTATGTCGTTTCTTTTTTTTTCACGGTGTTACAGATTGAGTATCCGTCGTGACCGAGTTCGTTCATTCCCACCAGGTTCGTTCGTTGAATATATGAGTTTGTGAGGAAGGTCATAGTCGGTACCACATTCACCCAGTCCACTTTTTTGTCCTTTTCCACCATCCCTTGTGTAAGAGCTGATGTGATGCTTCATAGACATTTGGCCTAACTCACATCGTCAATGCGACCAATTGACTACACGTCTTGCTACAGTTTCCCTAGCAGACATTGTACAGCATTGGTTACCTTCATCGTGTGAAACTGGTGCAGAATTTGACGTTAAATAAGGATGATGGGGGAAACGAAGGCAGTCCGATGATTTGCTCTGTCGAACGTGTCTGTGTTCTCGCCTACTTTTCCCACGTTTTATGGTTCAAACGGTTCGACATGGCGATCGCTCTTTCATCCCCTTCATTCATAAACATGGTGTTGTATCTGTATGAGATGATTGGGTTAGAATTCGCGGAGCACAAATTTTCCTGGTACTGTGTTTCTGATATCCATCATCCATAAATACTACATACAGAGTGTTGTTTATAAGAAAAATTAAGGCAATATCAATTGAATCCAAATTAGATAAATCCCATCTGACATCCCATCTTTACATGAGGATCGAAATATAATAACGCTCATACCTATATATACGTAACATTAGAAAAATTTAATTGTACGGACAACATGACATTGCAAAGACTTAATTACATAGACAACACAACATTACAAAGACGTAATTGCATGGACAACATGGTAGAAGTTGTCTTCATAGCACTAGTTCTGAAATGTTAAGAAATAGAATCTTAGGATTTCACACTTTAAGACATCATACTTTGATCTCCCTGGGATAATGAACGTTTTCTTAACTAACTACTCTGAAGACAATAGCAGAGAGTATGCGTAACTGAATATGCAAGTAAGGCAGAATGGATAAGACTATACGGCTTAACCGATAATGGAGTAAGTGAATTTGCCTAGTCCCAGCCACTATATAGTATGCGTAGTGTGGATCTAGAGGCGAGGCCGACGGGGTTGTCGACAACGAGAAGTATCTAGGAACCTGCGAACAGCTACTCGACATCAAGTCTCGTAACAGGAGCAAGAATAGACTATACATGCACCGACTATCCAGATTACCGCTTGCACTCTAACCAAAATTCTGCCCTGCAGAATTGTATGCCATAGGTTGATGGGCTTGTTCGACACAGCCACATGTAATTCGTATTACATACACCGTCTACACAATTTTCCGTATTTATTAACACAAAAAATTAAAAACCCCTAGTACATAGAAAAAACACATCGATTTACTTACAATATCTCATTACTGTCAATAGTCATTATAATACGTCATCCAGATCGTATAAGTCCTAACCATTCGTAACAAAACCCAACATGGAGAGTGCGAGGGCATCTTCCTAATGCTGTTTAAACGATTAATTATTTTACGAATTCAACCCAGTTGGGCATTTATGACGTACAAAATTATTCACAAAGCATCCATTTTCGTGGATGTCTTTAACTGCGTACAGTCTTTAATAATACAGATAGCTGTATAAATCATGTACGTGTACAAGGATAAACACATCAATGCTAGAATGTGTTCATCCCCTCTTTACCATGCAGGTATGGGATTCTGTAGTGTATACATACTTGAAACCATTCAGGAGTTGGATATGTGCATGCTACAAGGGATATTATAGGCTTCTGCGTACCTCCTCGCTATGATCAAACTATGTTCTGTCGATTGGAGATGCCCGTTCGTCTGTAAAGAAGCTTTAACGATAGACGTGAAATATTTTTGGAGATTGTGCTCATTTTTCCAAAACATTATAATACCCTTGGTCTACAAGTTCATGTACAATTTCAGTACACAGAGTGATTAGATTTCAAGTATGTAAAAAAACGCAGTGGCCTCTTCAGAGTGACAAGGCTTTTAACTATAACGTAAAACCACATATTTTAGTGTATGTAGGTAATTGAAATGTGTAAATTTCATTCCACCATTCAAACGTACAAATTGGATGACACGGGAGAAAAACAATTAAACACGAGTACTAAGGCGACCCAACCCTACATCTTCTTATCCATTTATAGTATTTCAAAGCAGTAGATGGTGAATCTTATTTAAATTCAGATTTTTCCTTCATTGGAATATTCTTTTCTATTAGTACGATATTTTATGGCGCTTAAATATACGAATCCTCTCTTAAGTGACCCCTATTCATTCGCTCTCCTTCAAACAAGACTTGATTTCAAATTTCTCTCTTTGTCTCACCAAAACCCGGGCACGATCTATTTCCAGATGCGGTCCTATAGAAACGTTAAATCCAAATGCTCTAGACAGAGAAAGATAGAAAGCTCGCGCCTTTCCCATGTATAAAATAAATCCGTCAGGCTTCGGTCACCTGTCGCCCTCGAGACGCCCGAACCTTTTCGAATCGATCGAACTTCCCAGAGTTTGGTCGTCGTCACACGACGCTTGGCCTCTATCGTTCCAGAAATGGAGACTCCTATTTTCAACTGAATTACCGCTAATAGTAACCCGACTTCAATCTAGGTATGTGCAATGAAAACACAAATGCCAAATACGAACTGGCACAGTTTCGAACAGCTCGTTCATCCTGTTTCACTCTTCCGTTTAACGTCATTTTGCAATGAGGTTTAATTGTACATATATAGATATGCCATATTGCATATGCTCTTCACTGTATGACTTGCGTCCCTTGCGTCTATCAGACGCCATTCGATCTTCTATAATCTATAGATCCAAGGCATCATTGCAGGATTATTGCTCGCTAAGCATTCCAAAGAGCGATTTCACATATAACGTATTATTGGAACCTTTGACTTCGGTACCGTTACCAAACAGCTTAAGTACTCTTGCGTTTCAACTATATACATGCCTGGAGGCTACGGATACTTGCCGCTTATATCGATACAGTTATCCGTACTCCAGTGAACTTCCAGATCAATGATTCAAAGCTTTACATCGCATGTATCTATTTAATGTTTTATTATTCTCAAAATGAATTTAACTTCATATATGACTATCGATTAGAAACTATATCGTACTATTAAAAAATAGAAGTCTATTGAAGAAATTTAATAAAAATGTTTAATCGATAATCAAAATTAATTAAGTTATTTCGTCTCATTTCATAATTTACCAAGACGTGATACAGTTAACCGCTTTATCGATACACCTATGCGCTCGAATTCCCATGCACGTGTTACGTCTAACCGTTTGATCCCGAGTGTATGCAACCACCGACTTTAACACTACTCGAAGCAGAGTATAAAAACGTTAATTGATAGGTGCCAGTGTAATTAAGCGGAACGTTCAGTGAACGCAGCGCTCGGTAAAGACGTTTATGAGAATATGCATAGTTTCGCGGTAGTAGTATTACGGAGTTACGTTCTGACAGTCGAAAAGCCAGATTATTTCCCGTTATGAAAGCGTCTCACAATCTCGATTTATTCATTTTTTTCGGGTGTTTGTTTTTTTACGGTAGGTTTCAGCTCAAATTTACACTCCTTTTAATTCTTGTCTAAAAATGAGATCTGTCGATACGCACCATAATGTAATTAATAATCATATAGTTTGATGAATCAAGTAATTTGAAAGGTACCGAATAATCTGATCTAAATCGGATTTAGATAAATGAATATCAACCCATTAACATTAAGCTGATCCCGGATCAACCCGATTGGTACAATTTTGTATGCTCAAATTTGCCCAACTTTAAATTGAGGAATTCCGTTTCAGTTTTCAACACTGAGATCATTTTCTGGTAAATAAAATTTATGTCTTGATTTGTAACAGTTACAGGGTGAATTTGGTAAAAATCTGAACATTTACAGTGAGCATAGCCAATTTTACTATAGTCAAGTACAAATTTTACGCGTCTATCATCATATCATTTTTT
>JABMBT010056190.1:0-12056 GCA_018906895.1 Odontocolon sp. PSUC_FEM 10030002
AATAATACGAATCATAATTAATGCAAAAAAGTTGCATTTTTCTTATTTTTGATTAGAAATTTTAATTAATGCAAGAGCGGAGATTTCACAAATTATTCTTCCAGCGTACTACAACCTACACTTAGTTATACGTATTTTATATATAGGCTACTATCGTGATGATCTTATTAGATCCGAAAATAATCGTTGGCACGATTTCCTTCTATAAATGTTTGAATATCTATTAGGATTGAGCGTGGAGTGTCACAGCGGAGTGAGAGAGCCGGGCGAAAAGTTCCCAGTAGTCGAGATACGTGTCCGTAGTACGGATCTGTTTGCCGCTGGCTGCCGTTTATGCCGGTGTCTCGGTTCGCTCGAAAATTATTATCTCTACCTCGTATTTAGCGAACGAAAATGGCGATCGAATGCGTTACACGTGTGTGTACGAAACTCCGTGAGCGAAACTCAACACAGTTGCAACGCAAGTTGCACAGTTTAACCGGGCAACTAACAGCATCGACGGTGGTTCAAGTGGGCGGAATATTCAGCACCGACGACCGATGGAACGCTCGTTCGGCGAAGAGTGCATGGATGCACCTCGGCGTCGCGACGAGGAGTTGAAGATCCTATCGGGATGACGCACTGCTTACGCACCTGATACCGGATTGTGCGTACGTCGCGAGAGAATCTTCTCGTTCCCTCCGTCGTTGCATCTCCTCTCACTCACTCACGCCGAGTTATTCGACTGTAAGCTTATTTTAGAAGCGCACCGACGCCACCGCCGCTGCCGATCCACGAAGAGAAGCGCTAAAGTCGAGATGGTACAGTCGGTCCCTGATGCAGTTTACACATAGCGTGGAGATTATCATAGAAACGGTAAAGTGTACAGTGATTGGCCACTCGAGAGACGGCCAATCACCGATCATTGGCAGATTTACATATTTTTGTGTTTAATGGGTTTTATGGGATATTCACTGTGAGGTGGCCAATGACTGTGTCTCATTTAGGGTGAGGGTATACAAACACCGACGAGCAAAGTATCTCAGTTTCTCACTCACTCGTTTGGTCTCCCTTAACGAGAGTGTGACTCACGAAGAGTTAAATGAAGGCGATGGGTGTATGTTAAGTCGGATGGGAACGACGACCAAGACGACGGGGCGCGTGGTGATTGCGAGAGTGCGGAACTGAGAGTAATTAAAAGTAAAGTATTGCCACCGAAATAACGCATACGGTCAATAATAATTCGCTTATACAGTTATGCAATAGTGTTTATGTATTATACACGGAAAAAAAATTAAGAATTATTTCGATTTAGTTTATAAACAAAATCCATTCTTAAATTACGAATAATATTGTTGTTTTAAATAAAACCTTAGTTCAAAAGGTATTTCAAAAGAGAAGAATATCAGCAGCAGGTTATTGGCAGCAGCCAATAGTATCAAGTTTTTACCTTCAACTTTTACCTTTAATTTTTGGTTTTCATGACTTTTCCAGGCTGTCAAAATTTTATTTGTGACTATCAAACCGTAAATTTATGCATTTTGTATAATGATCCGGAAGTGTTTTTCCTCAGTGTCCCTATTTTGCCCCGCTCTCCTCTATGTTTAATTTAACACCTTATTTTCCCCGTGCTATTCCAAGATCCATTAAAATAAGAATCTGCAACTTTCATTTAAATTTTCGTTGTTTTGATAAGAAATTAGCCATAAAATCGTCTATCAATAAAATATTACTTTTTTCTTGTAATCAGTACAGAAAAGGGTATAAACTGAGGTAGCTTGGATATAATAAACTATAGGTATATAGCTCTCGCACACGTATTAGGATAATTGTAAAACGAGAGGTAATATAAAGTTCGAACGAGGGGAAATCGATTTTTCTTATACATACGTATATATACGAAGGATAAAAAGAGTAAGATAGAGAGAGAGAGAGAGATAGAGAAGGAGGTATAACGAAAGGAGAAGAGAAGAAAGTGTACCGCGGGAGGAGCGTGCCAATTCCGGTAATTACGAACCGCAAGTACACTCGAACGTACGCAGACCGCACTGCTGATGGCAGTGAATAAGCCAGTGCAGCAGCAGAGCAACAGGTATATGAGCTATATATATAGCAGTCTTTGCAGCTCGCGCGTTCGCCCGCACCAGTTGTATTTGCGGCTTGCATACATCGTATTACGATCTCGCACCAGATAAGTTAATGCTTATAGCAGAGAAGCTTACGATACTTTCACGATCGTTATAGAAAAGAAGGATAGAATCGACGAACGAAGGATTCGCATAAATATGTATAGCTAGACTGGAAAATAGTCAAATATAGTACAGCTGTTAAATGCTGATCAATATATATCGATTTCTGATCTGCGCTGAAACATCAGCCTCAGAGTCATCTCTGAAAAAAATAAATGTTCAATTGTCCTTACTTTAGCGATGATATAACATATTTTTATTTATCATATTGATGGAAGTTAGTTTAAAGATATTCAAATTTATAAATGAAATATCATTTTTATTGAAAAATAGAAAATAGGAAGATTGCAACGGTGTTCCATCGTCTAATGATGATGCATTCAAAATCACTATTGTTACGTAACGACGAGACACGTGTGCCGCCCGCCCGTTCGATCAGAGATCGAAGATCTTTAGAAAGATTATCTTTCTATACGATCGAGGGCGTCGATCTTATCCGCACCCCGTAGCTACGCATATAACTACATTATATAAAATAAAGTATCGCAGTCATCCGGTTGTTTCCGCAATCGTGATCTTGGTGCATCTTTGTGATTAGAAGATAAACGCGATTGCGGGTATAAAATTGAGAAATTTCATCTACAGCATGATCCCAATTGTTTTTCACCCACCAGGAAAACATCAAAGTGTAAAAATGTAAAAAAAAAAAAAATCATAAACAAAATGATAACAAAGTATGCTAAAGATTTGTGCAATTGAATTTAATGACGATTTTCAGGAACATTGCTGGGATGAGTCGGTAATTCTAGAACGAGATGAGAATTGAATTGAGAGAATTAGTTTGCAGTCCATTAGGTTCGAGCTAATTGCGGAATTAATTGAGTTATATTATTACAGCCTCGTCTAGCATATCTCGTCGACTGTATCTTGCTTGATGCAATACAGCCACGTAGAACGAGGATCGTACGATAGAAGATATAATGTTGCAACTGGTATCAAATAGATACCAGCTAACGTTACTCCTGCATTCACTCTTCAGGTTTAGTTCTATATCTACATATGCTCGATCCGTACAACGAAGCTGACAGTTTAACTATAAAGAATCCCTTGTGGTCATCCTGATAAGCAGGTCATCTTCACCGTGGGGCTTTATATACCGTGATATGTTTCCTGCGTAATTTCTGTAGCATCTCGAAGACCAAACTGCAAAAACCTCATGATTACTGTGGCCAGCACGTGGATCATATAACTAGAGAGCTCATGTACATATATTTACCTTGCGTGGATTGGCAATTAGTCTCTCATCATATACCGCGATAAAATTCACTTGATGAATTTTTCGATCCAGGAAATAGCTCCTGGAGTTACCAGAGGAATCGTGGAAACACATCCACTAACGTAAATGTAAAAGTAGGATTCGCTCAGATGTCTTTAAAGTTTCTTCAATGTCGCTGAAAAAAAAATTAGTTAATTTAAGAGTTTTTGTGATAATTGGATAAGTAGCATTATTTTGGTGACTTTTTTACCTTAATTTCAGTGCTAAATAGTTATTGAAATTGTGTAATGTCTACCTTAATTATTTACAATGACTCCATTTAAACCAAAAAAATTATAAAAATTTGTGTGCATAACACCATTTTTTTGGTAAAAAGGATCCACATAAGGAACATATGACAATAATTATTACAGTGACTACTGTAATATGGCTATTATGTCTTCGAAACTGATTAAGTATGATGCTCCTCATCATTTACTTCTATCAGAGGTGTCATCGAGGAGGATAGAGGAAAAGAAGGACTGAGGGTCACTGTAGTGAGAAAGCAAACTCGCGAATAATGCCATTAGTCCAAATCCAATTTCGGTGGCTATTGGAGAGGGATCATAGGAGAGAGAGAGAGAGAGAAAGAGATGTACAAGTTCGGCTGCATGATTGTTGATCACTCGAGGCGAGACGGAGCTACTTGTTCCTAGCTGGCTAGTACTCGAAAGGTTTCCTCGACGACGGATTAAGAAGACTGCACCGAAATAAAATCGAGCGGCTTTGCGCCCATGATTCGCAGTGCGGCACTAAAAGCTTCCGACACTTCGAAATTTGTCCGTCTTCATCATCAACGTACATGAAGTTTGCTACAATGGTCTATGGAAAAATGTATATAGCTCCAACTTCCAATCTCTCACTGAAGAAAAATAATGATATTGCATCTACATTTTGATGGTACATTTTGAGAAAAAATCTATTTGTACAACCGGTACCATTGCTACTTCGCCAAGATCTTAATCTACCGTTATACACTCTCGCGTTATTACTGTAATCGTAGAAACGAAAGACTGGTGTAGACTCTTCGCAAGAACCGCTTCTCGGTTGTTCAGTCAGTGTTGGGGGATATTCATACTGCCCTGAGCCTTGTTGAGCTCTCAGAGCTCTTGAATCAATGACTTTTACTGCTTGATGATTGACTCGGCTAATATTTGTTTTCATGTTTTTTTGTTCTGTAGCAACAAACCCGATCTTTTGGCAATTTCCGGTCATACCCATCGAGTGTTCATCGTTTAGCATTCAATTCGATTGGGGGAAAAAAACATCGCGCGATTCTCGACCCGACCTCATTTCTCTTGTTGGCTCGTTGCCGGATCAAAGTATAGCAATAGGTCACAAGATATAAGGTGGTGGTACCAGTCGTGGACATTGAACCAGTAATGGACAAATGTATTAAAATATTGTACATTTCGATGCAGTCAAAGCATACAGCAACCATTACTGGTTCACTGTCCACAACTGGTACCCTATCTTACCCAAAATAATGCATCATTGCTACCGCATATTTTAGTTACAGTCTTTTTCTCTATATGTACTTGAAAAACCGCATGGAAGAAGAAATAGAGACATTTAAACAAGTCTCGAGGATTTCGTTGTTTCTAACGTTATACTGAACCTTCATGCTCCACCACCCCGATCGAGATACGTACTGCGACATTGCTAACCCTGTCTTTCTGTGGCATTGACCCCGAGAAACAGGAATTCGTTCGAAACAGTTCGTACAGCGTCTCATGCACACGGCTCGGCTTCTTTTTCCTCGAGCGTCACTAAAAAATCGTCGCAATTTAGTATCGTGTGTTTTGACACACGATATTTCTTGGCCACTTGCTATTTTTGACACTCTTATACTCAACAACTATAACTCTGTGAATTGTCTATAAAACATAATCCTATGTCGTTCATTTTTCTCGTGCGGTTGACGGGATTTTTACTCAAATTTCGTAACGAGAATCGAGGAAGAACGATACGTCTTTTTAAGCAGAGCGATAGCTCGAAGTCTAAACGTTTGCCAAGGAGCTAACAAAAATAAATTTTGTGAGCCCGTCGAAGTAGCGAGAATGAACGGTAGACAGCTCGAGGGAAGTTGCTCGAGCAGAAACGAATTTATCACCGATGGAATGAAAAACGACTAACAGTCCATGAAACTGTGTCCGGTCGTTATTTTTCCCGGCGCCGGTGCCGAAATCTCGTGATTGTCCACTCCGGGAAGACAACTTGAGGGAACTCAGAATTATTAGAAGAAGAAGAAGGACGGGAAGAACGCGAGTAGATTAAATTCACTCTTCCGTGTGTCTTAAATTGCTGAATATTGCCCGAGTCAAACGGACAGACCCAACAGTAAAATTGAGAAATTCTTCCAACAGATAGGTCTTTCGTAGCTCAATGACGTCTTCACGAGCTCGTTAGATCTCAAACGAATCACTACATTACTATATTATTATAGTATGTTCCGGCTTACGGTAACTAAAATAAATTTCATCGAACGAATAAGGCGCCAGGTTTGTGAATTTATCGTCGATAAATCTCTATCTTGCCCGATCGTTTTGAATCTCGTAAAATTTTCTGTCTCTCTCAAGAAACACGCCTCTTTTGGCCGTCAATTCATCATTTAATCACGAAAGGATAATCGGGCTTCTGGAATTATATTTGCAAACCGGTTTTCTTCTTCCTCCTTTATTTTTCCATTGCCAGCATCATCAAAAAGACCTTTGCCTCGATAACTGCCGTGCCTCGAACCCAGCGTAGTCACGTTTCTTTTTTATCCTCTCTCATTTTTATCTGACCTCCGTGTATTCATTTTTTTATACTCCGTTGCGTATAAAAAGAAATACTATTGGGTTCTTCAAGAGGATACCAACGCTGACTGGTGTCAAAGAGAAGAACAAATTGATGCTCTTCAATTCACGTTTGATGTTGTTGTAATGGCGTGTGACTTGAAATGTGAAAATTTCAAAAGCGTGTGAGCATCCAATTTATAACAATGTCTTTCGATAAAGGCCTAAAGCGTCGTCTCTCGGAAATGCAATTTGCCAATGCTCTGTAGAGTGCTTTCAGGAATAGCGAGAACCGGCTAACGATGTCGTATTCACATAATTTAGACTTCCAGATGAGACGATGGTTTTGCATTTCTCGAGAGAACGAACATTGATCGTTTTGTTCTTTTTTTATATTCCTCAAAACTCCTTTACTTATAACACCCTCTATTTATATACCTCTTTCAATCGCTATATATAACTTTATACCCTTTCGGCTCGTGCAATGAATCTTGAAATCTATGCAGGCAACTCTTCCACTGGACTCCACTGAACAGGATACAATCTCATCTTAGACTCTTCACATTGTATATATCCTTAATCTATCTCTATTTCTTCTACTGACCAATCCAAGTGCAAAAAATAAACTCATCTGTAGGAACTTTTTGCTTCATTCTGCAGGATCATTTACCGCAATCCTTTATAAAGGATCTTGTTTCAAGTTTGAATCAACGGACCGGCATCCAATCGATTCTTCATAGACGGCGTTCTTTTTATTCATCGTCATCACTTCTCGGAACTGTGATTTCTTATTATTTTTTTTCATTCATCTCGTGATGCGAATCGATTAATGTCGTTCCAGGACTTTATTATTTAATCTCCGAATTATGAAAAAATGATGAGTCGCTGTTGCTCAAGCCTGCCGGATATGCACGTATAGCGAATTTACGCGTTTACAATTGTCGTGACGTGTTCCTAGCACAAACTGTGGATGTGCATTCGGTTTTGCTGGCGCAGTCGACTTTGCTTTACGTAACCGGTAACGTGTGTAAAGTCGCGCGAGATTCCCCAAGCCGCGACGTATACATATAGCTAAGTTAATCCTCAAATATTTGACGTGGCGCGCATTATGGCTCGCTGGATCGAGGCAGACCCCGGCGACGGAGATGCCGACGTTGCACCGATGCCTTCGTCGTCGTATACCTCGAACCTAGGTGTGTGTATACACTTAACACTATATTTCTGCTCACTCCTCTATGCTAACAGAATTTCCGGAGGAAAGCTACACAACTATTACGACGAGAGGAGAAAAGAGGAAGGTTGTGAGGTATAGTGCAACTAACGCTGCACAATGTTTTACGTCCAACGCCCGTTGCAACAAGAAAGCTTGCTCTCCAATATTGGCCAAGTGTACAGAGAGCAGTATACACATCCCCCGAAGCTTAACTCGGTTCTTCTCGCTCTCTATCTCATTCTGTCTTCGCAGGCGCAATGGACAGATGTTCCAACACTGGCGATGAATAATCAGTGATGAAGACGAGAACAAATGCGCCTCCAGCAAATTTTGCAACGTACTTCAGATCGATAAGGGTATAATGCTTCATCTTCTTTTACACGCCTGGCACACATTCATTATATGTAAATTATGACATTATTTCATAATTGACACGTTTCAACCATAATTTTGATAGTTTCTTTGAAATCATTTTACAACATTGTTGAATAAATCGCGAAATGCTTGCTTCTCTGGTGAACGTACATTTTCGAAGAAGAGGCTAGCTGATCACTGGTTTTCATCACTTTGATCAGATACTAACCAGGCCCACGGAACAATTACCGATGTATAATGTTCTTCTTGGCTCCTTTGAGTAGCGATCCATCATTGCCTCGATCCAGCCGATTCTTTTGAGGCAATTTCCCATCTTTCTTCTTGCAGTCTTTACGGTCAGTACGCGTGCAATATAATGATGTAGTTTCGCAGGTAATCAGCCTGTAACCGCACGCTCAGGCTAACATTGTAGAGCCGCGTTGGAGCAGTTTACATCTGCACGCACGGCGTTCAGCTGCACACAAGACAAAATAATAAGTAGATGGTTGCGTACGTGTGTTCCGATCTTTCACCAGTTCTCGAAATAAAGTCCGAAATTGAACTCACTTCCAAGTACAGGTAAAAACTTCAATGTAAAGGGTCTTCCGCCTGTTCTTAAATATTTTCTTCGGATTCGCGATGATAAGAATTCTAAGAAATCCCTGTACGGCTGTAGCGAAACAACAAATTTAATGTTCTTCCTGGATTGGACCATCAGCCTGGACAAACTCTCTCGTCACCTTTTATCTCTGTTTTCTCTCGCTTTCCTTTCTTATTCTTCGCTCCCTCTCTTTTCCATTCCTCTGGCTTGGATGCAATGTCGTTACGACTGTTGAATCCTTCATCAACAATGTAGTGAGCGAGCCTGGAGCGTGGCGCATCAATCTCGCAACACAATCTCGCGAGCGTACAATAATCGAGCTACGTGCGCAAAGAGAATCCTCTCGTCTTGTCATCTCTTTCACAAGTACTGACTCGACAAGACTGCGAACACCCATTACGAATTACATCAAGCTCGCACTTTGGTTGACGGTTTGATAGAACTCAATGCAGTTTTGGAGGTTATTTGCTGAGCGTACGACAAATCACACTGTGAATTGAACAATTGATGATTTATATCAAATTAAATTAATGTCGTTCTGCAACAAAGACATCATTATTAGTAAAATGTTATTTCCTGGCAATGACCGGATGTGCAAGAAGTATCTTATCTTTTCTTTGACTACATTGTCGAAGTGATGACTACGAGGGAGTACAGTACAGTGAAGCACGTAGTGCGAGCGTGACACTTCACGATTCTGTCAAAGTGCTACGCGACTCGCTACACGATGAATGCATATCTTCAGGACGATCTTGAACCGGTTTTTTTTTCAACCTCTCTGTACCGACTACATGTTTGGTGCTGCTGGTCGACAGGGACCCGTTGGCATCGTGCGTGCACACGGCGCTTCCTAGTTACTCACGCGACCACTACAGGGATCAGAGAAAAAAAAAAGAACAATGCAGAAAACACCGAGGTGGAGACTGAGCGAAAGCATGAAAATAACAATTATACTATATTGCCACTTTAATTGTTTCGTGTACAGCTGATGAATAAAAAAATGAACAGTATAGACGAGCTACAAGCACCAGCTGTTTTCGCTAGCTGTTAGTATATTCAAGGTGGATGTTTATTTTCTTCCACTTTGTTTTCTACGGAAGGTTTAGCTAAAAATCTGGTTTTCATTATTCCTCTTCCTCCCTTCGAAAATAGTAGCAATCTTGCATACTAAGTACACGATACATGGATGTGGAATCTTGATATTGACTCGTATATTAAATACAGAAATTTGTATTATAAAGACTTCCATAAAGAGTTAAATCGTACGATCTTCCGGACTTAAACGGGCTACTTCTTTTATGGAAAACATGCATACTATAACCTTGACTGTTGTCTAACCATCGTTTCGTTACCTTTGCTTGTTTCAGGATAACGAACAACCGAGTCCTCTTGCCCACTTGTCCGACTACCACGTGTACAAGATTCCAAACGCAAAGAGATACTTCGACGCGCCCTTCGAGTGGGGCGCTTGTCTCAGGCCATCCAGCAACGCGGAAGCAGAAGATACCGAGGCTGGGGTCCCGGGCCTCAAGGTCATAGCCTTCAATAGCGAAAAGTCACGTGCCTGCTGGCTTACAGCCATGAGGCTCGCCAAGGTAACGACCTCTTCTTTTCTCTATCTCGAGTCCACTTTAGTATTTTGCTTGTTCTCGAACCTTCTTCGACTATTCGCTAATAGTCTGGGCGTCTATGTGTGCATACATCTTCAGCAGTGCTTATCATAAAATTCAAAGTTAAATAAATCATTTCGTAATAACTATTCTTTCCACAAATCTTTTCTCCAATGCACTATATTATTTTAGAACATGGTTAGGCAAGTTATAGTTGAATAACGGCTTCCGTTGGAGCTTACGGTAAAGAGGAGTCAGGGGCGAGCTAGAACGACCGGGGTCGTCCCTCGCCTCCATTATGCAACTCTTTAGGAGGTCTATTCTTCTTTCCGCCAAGTGGCGGCTCAGACCATCCCTCTCGAGTCCGGGAGCGGTCTCTAGTGGCTTTCGTAGCTGAGGCCGGTCCCTCTCGCCCGTGTGCACCATCACCACTGTTGTAGTATATCAGTCCTCCTACTACGACTACCACTATCACAGCGAGACTACCGCATCGTCATCATCCGTGCACTTGTCGCACTCGAAACTACCCTCAGCATCCGAACCCCGCTGTGTATACCGCTGGTAGATGCAAGAAGAAGGTTGCGAAGCTTCAAAGCGCGACCACTGCAGCAGATAGAGGACGGAAGATGGAAAGAGAGATCGCAATGTCTAAGTTGAGTTGCGCTGAGTCCCGGTTGCTTAGCTCACTCTTTTTTAGTCTCTGCCTACTTCCTTCCTTCTTTTCTTATCTCTCTGATGTCTTTTTCCATATCTCTCTTCCTCTTTGTCTAGTTCTTTTCCTTTCCTCTATTCTCACGCTCTTTCAGTAATCCTTAACCCTCTCTACCGCCTCATATTTCGCTTATACGTCGCTCCCGTCTCCACTCTTTCTTTGTAACTATCTTCCTCTTCAGTTTCCTCTCGCTGGTAAGGAAAAGCTACAGCAGCTAGAAGTCTTCTTCTGCTGACTACCCAGTACTTAGCCGTTTCTCTCGGGAAAGGCTTTGTAACTCTTTCATCTACGATCCAAGAAAAAGAGCCAGCTGCGACGACCCAGAAGATTTTACCATAGAAACATCACCACCAGACTGAACTCGTCTTACTCTGTCTATCTGTTTGCTTCATCCTCATCATCCATCTTTTCCGCAACCTTCTTCCGTATCGCAACGTACCTTGAACCTTTCTCGTCCTTTCAGCTACACCCACCTCACTTTCTTACCCTCTTTCGATTGGGCTCGTTGGACCGGCGAGACACTCATGCCACCTCCTTCCTCATCGACGCACCAGACCTCACACGGTACTGAACGCGATGCGTCTAACCCGACAGGGAGTATCGCTACTCAGGGTTGGCTGTGTAGCAGCGAATTAGTCTGGCTGTATAAGCATTCACAGCGCTTGAAAAATCAAAGAATATTTGTACTTTAGAACCGCAGAACTTTAATACTATCAGACATCATCATTGTTTGGGACAGGTGTACACGAAGTTTTTGTTTAAAATATTAGGAACGTTTATTCGTCTTACATCCTCCTATCGCTATCTTGCTTTCTTAACTACTCTTTTCTCGCGAGAGGAGCTGTTCTCTGCGACAATCATGGTGAGATGCGAATGTCCATTATAGTCTATGACAATGGGGTACCATTCAATGATTAAACTAACGATCTTAACGATGTTTCACGAAACGTGCAGTCCTGTCCCTGGTGCTTCGATTGGTCACCTGTTAATTCTCGTATGAATATGTTCATGTTTCCCATTGGATTCGAAATACAGAGAGATGAGTCCAAGATACGTACACATTCGATGGGACACTGATCAATAGCGATTCCCATTCGCTTTGAATTCTCACCGATTCACTGAATAACCGTCCTTTGGGTATGTGCGTTATGGATCCATGAAGTTCATTAGATCAGCGATCTAACAACGTTAATTAGACTGGCATCCGATGTGAATACATGCAACCCATACGTCTCTATGATCATTCACAGCTGTCCGTATGACATGCAAACGTAGTGCATGTAATTCCCGGCTGTCCTATATATAC
>JABMBT010056191.1:0-20191 GCA_018906895.1 Odontocolon sp. PSUC_FEM 10030002
ATAAATGAAGTTAATAAATATGTACACTGTATAATAAACATTATTTCCTATTAATAATTCAAAGCTCTTCGTTCTTTACCACCCTCAACTATTTACGATTTTCATTGATGCAACGAGACTCGATGCACGATCGGATCATTGACCTATGCTCGAACTACATACATGTATGAAGAGAGAGTTCCTCCACCATTATACCGACCGCAGACACTTGGCCGATTGTAGATACCGTATCGATATTATTCTGGCAGATCGATCAATGATAGATTACCTTCTGTAGGTAATGCAGTCGGTAATGCAGAACCTATCGTTCTACCTGTCATGAAAAACGTCTGTGGGATACTGCCAATATGTTAACAGGTCGATCAAAATGCCAACACACTTGGGATACTGTCAAAATGTCGATACATTTTTCGATGACAGGTGGGACAGATGGGACAAAACATTATGTTTTGAATTTGTGACTATTGACGACGAAGGGATTATTCCTTTATTTCGCAACGAATTTCGATCTGCCAAGGTTCAATCGACGCGGAATCGTTTGATGGTGAAAAGTTGAAGTTGTCCGGCTATTTTATCGAGGTGTATCCCGTATCCCACACTACTGCACGGACCAATTACCGATATGATACTAACGATTGGTACGGTACCGATTAATGATATTGCAAATTCCTTTGAAGTCGGTAAAAACCGCGTCGTTTCTCATACGCATATTTCACTTTTGATGAGAAGTCGGCATATTTGCAATAGTTGTATAAATATCACGTGTTTCATAATTTCTTTTCCTTTATTCTGAGCAAAGTACAAAAGATTCATATTATTAACTCCTAGCATCTTATATGTCTTCATATTTTGGTATGCGTACGGTACGATACCTCGACACGGCTCATACTTGCAGCGAATATTATATTTAACATTATAATAATTTAATTAAGGCAACTCTTTCAATACTTTATACTTTGTTCCTAATCCTCGAATATATTAATAATATTCACCACCTTGGAATAATAAAAAAAAATCCGTCCGTGAATCGTACGGCAGATAAAGCTAGGCGTTTGATTCGATTTGGCTATAAAATCGTGTGGTGAGAGTATAGGAAATCGTTTAGAAATCTTATAAAAACGATTGTGTTATACGGTATTCGACTAGACTAGCGAGCGATCGAAATTTCAAGCCAGCTATTACGAGAGTAACAAACTTTATTTACAAGATTCACTAAAGTATCGCGAATACAAGGCCTTTCTTAACGTGTTGTAGAAATAAATTAATAAATTAATGACACCCGAAAAAGGGGGCGAGGAGTGAAGGCGCGAAATATTTCTCCTCCAGCGACACTTCGATAGACGAAATTACATAAAAATTTGTCTCGTCTTGTTTCGTACAGCGTCGTCTTTTTACAAAAAATACATATCTATTTAGCTGCGTATCGAGATCGAGCGTTGAGTCATTCACTCAACTCCTTGACAATTATTAAAACGGGGCTTTTCGAAAAGTTGTCAAGCGTTAATAACAAGCGTCTAGAATATCTACGACTTATAGGTCGTTCAATGTATCAGTCAATCAGCCATAACCAATTGAAACGCAATGGACTTTGTGTAGCGCCACCTTTAGTTCTTCTTGCAAACTACGAGGTGGGAGATCGCAGAGGTTGCGATCATAGGGCAGTTTCCAGGGTAGGTGCGCTAGGACTTCGTGCGACACTATGCGCAACGGCTGGTTGTGGTGATTCGGATCTCGCTCGGAATCTTTTCTGGAAATAGGCACTCTGGCGTTGATTATTATTCTCTGTAGGGTTTCCCGCTAAAAACTGAGCCCTCGCTAACTGATTGCTCATCCTTCGACTCTCAAAGCTACTCGGTGGTGTTGCATGACTCTTGGAGATGTTTTGTGCTGAATTTTGTGGCATATCTTGTCGCGACTGATGATTCGCAGGAGCGTTAGGTATATTTTGAACGTATGGGACGGAAATTCTCTGAACAGACAACAGATTTTGAGTAATCGATGTGCTGCAGGGAGTTCTACACGTGTTCGTCAGTCTATTGTCTTCAGACATTCGAGGAATTCTGTCCAGACATTGAGGCGTTCGATCGTTGACTAACGTGTGCGAATTCAGCATCTCGGTATGGTTCTTCACCTTCTCGTTGTGTGCATCATTCTGAGCCAAACGTTGAGGTATGTCACTGCGAAGGTCGAGTTGTCGTCTGGAATTCAATCGTGAAGCCGGTGGAGGATTTTCCGGCGAGGGTTTCATGGCCTTTTCCTCTGCAGCCGAATCCTCGATTATCGTTGATGACAAGACGTCGGTTCTCGGTGTCTGGAATCTCCAGACGGATCGAGGGCTCAATACTTTGGCCAATGGCACTTGTGGAACGTTTTGTGGTACCGGTTGATACTGCTGTTGTTGCTGCTGGCACTGCTGCCGCGACAGCTTGAGCTGCTCCGCGGCTGAGAGCCTTATTGGTCCGGTCTTCACGCTTTGTTGAAGAAGAAGTCGTTTGAAATCCAAACGAGAAGTTGCCGAGGGCGACTGAACCGTCGGCGGAATCTACGGAAGATAAATCAAAAAAATTCTCATGATGCGTCCGGGAAAGATTTGGAATTCCGGGGGAATTACTGGAAAATTCTTACCTCCGGTGCCTTCTGTGATTCTGGACTCCAACTGTGTCTCGTTCCAGGTTGAGCTTTCACCAACGAATTCGTCGAACTCGCTGGCGATAGACTTTCCGCATCGTCTTTGATGTTCAGTCTCCTCTTGGACTTGTGTATCGCAGCAAACAATTCTTCGTTCGACATCGTGCTCTTCGTCGGTGAGAGTACAAGATTCGTTGGCGTATTTCTTCCTGAGGAATTCTGCGTTGGGGTACTCCGACCGGAAGAACCAGGTATAGGCGATGGACAATTGTTACCGACCATTGTCAGTCGTTCCGCTACAGTAGGATTCGACCTGGCGGTTGGAGTGGAGGACTTAAAACCACTGCCCGTCCCAACGCTGATGGGCGATATCGCCGAATGCTTCAGACTCTCCGATGTCTTTCTGTCAGCCTCCTGAACAGGCGATGAGGCGAAAAATCGGTAACCAAGTGCAGATAAGCCCAGGGGTGCAACAAACCTGCAACCAAAAATGAGATTCGTATCGTACCTTTCTGTCCTTTTCTTCCTTGAAAATAGTTAAAGCAACTTTATCGAGAGAAGTGACTAAACTAAATCGTTACCTGTTTCTGACATCCACGGGCGGCTGCTGCTGATGATTCTGCACATTTCTGCACCTTCCCTGGAGCTGTTCTAAATTTCGTCGATTCAAATCGATTGAGCTATCACTTTGTCCCAAACTATTATCGCTAATAGGTTTCTGACCCTGTCTTGCGAACATGTGCATTGCATTTAGCGGACCTCTTCCCAAACCTCTCGTAATGTCCGGTGTGACACTGCGCGGTGGTTCGGATTCACGCTGAGGTCTGCGTGTCGGCAGTGTATAAAATTGTTGATTGATATCTCTCTGACGTGGATAAAATTGTTGATTCTTTGCGTTCTGTGCCTGTACGACTTGTTGGGCATACATTTGACGATTATCTCCGTAACGAGGTGGCTCGTAGTATTGTTGATTGTTATCCAGCATCTGAGGACTTGTCCGATTGTCCTTGCTAACGTCTTGCGAATACTGACGTTGCTGTCCCTGACCGTAACAACTTCTATTGTCATAAACCCGATTATCCGTTGGATATCCATCTTTCGATACAATTTTTTGGCTCTTTCGCGATTCTTCGATGAATTCCCCGTGTCGTTGAACTTTTTGCCAATCCTGAGGCTGAGGTGGACCGACATAAGGTGGCGGAGGCTGAGCTGGAATCTGCGAGGGCGCCGATTCCACTGGGAATGGTAGCAATGCATTGTCTGAAACATAATTTTAACGGCTCTTCAACCTTTTCTTTTCTTTAATCTTTTTCGCAATATTTTGTTTCTATCCATAATGTTTATCCTGCAACCCCTAGATCGAACGCTTATGGTTAGATGAAACAACTCTTCTTATCGTTGGCTTTCTCTAAGCGTTAGTCAGTGACTCGAACGGCAAGCAGGCATTTCGCAGAAGCATGAATTTCCAATGTAAGCGTGCAGTGAACGAAATATGACGTTTAAAGAGACGTGAAAAAATGTACTCACCGAGCGCATGGATCATGTAACTATGATAGGGTTACTATGGGGATGCCACACGGGTGTATGTGCATTTCTATCTAAAACTATATTGCATTTACAACAACACAGAGAAACGAGGATCACGACGAGTTCGTGTCACGATACGTACGAACACATATACACAGAAACATACATATGAAAGGATTATTTACAGCCGTGAGGAGGATGGTGAAGGCAAGTGTCTTACAGGCTTTCGCAAGTGCGGGTGATAACGAAATTGTACGAAAAAAAAATGACAAAATGCAGATGCAGTTTCAATAAAAAAATCTATTAACATACAATACGCAGTAAATAAAATTAATTAAAAAGAAAATGAACAGTGTTGAGTAACGTAGAGTTATGATATGTACAGTGTGGAGGGAAAATATTAAGTATCTTTTCGTTCTTCGTATAGTATATAAAGATATACATTATTTATATCGATGCGCCTCTATAGTATAAAACGAGGGGAGATACAATTTGAATAATTGTAGTGTGAAGTAATGTACAAAATTATACAAATAACGTAAACTGCATGCCACCCCAGGTTGCAAGTGCGTCCGCGGGTTATTAGTTGCAAGCGATTGATTATTTCTCCTGCAGCAAAATTGACCGAGTAATCCATCGAGAGGTGTGATATATCGAATGAGTATCGTCGAGCGTGTGCTTGAATCTCTTTGACAAGAGAATCGAGCACTAGCTTTGTTCGAAAACTTGAGAAATTATCGGCGGAAGTTAGTTCGTGTTAGTCACTGCTAGACGCTATACTTACAACACGAGGCGAGCACGCTAATTGAGCTATAACATGCGAAACGATCTCTAGATAAGATGCAACGATCAACTACGAACATATACAGTCGAATTGAGCTACAATTTTATGTACAAATAATAAACACAAATCTGGACTGAGACTGGAAAATAAAGATAAATATTTATCTATGATCGTTGTATACATCTCTGATTTTTCTAAACTAATCGAAGATCGATCGTACATAACTAATTTCGTTTTTTTGGAGAGCGAGAGACAAACGGCAACTGTCGAGTCGCATGGACGCTCGTAAACGTGTAATCAACGATTTTGAAAAATAATGTACAATTTTTTGGACGGAATATTTTACGTAACTTAATTAATTCTATTTCAATGAGAGTAACGTTGTTTTGGATCGTCCGATTTCTTACAATAACACAATCGCTGATCTAACCGTTCGCAAAAGCCCCGGAACGGAATCGTGGTCACAATTTTATCGAGATTCCCGCACGTGCAATCGCTAAGCTCGCATAACCCACCACCCCGAGGTCGAGTACCCTTTTTTTTCGCTCATTGCTTCCCGACAATCGCGATACATTCAATCAGCTCGGGTATAGATTATTCTCTCGCCATCTGACGTAAACAAATCCGCAAACACGAGGCAATGAGTGGATAACGAAGATTTGCTTATGCAGAGAATTCGACACGCCTTTCGGATTACGGTCGAATATTCGAATGCGATAAGTCGTTGAAACTGTTCTGATTAATAATTGTATTGCCTTACATCAAGCTTTCGGTGATTGAGATTATTTCATTGGAACAATGATAATGAAGATTGGTTTAAAACGTGTCTTGAAATCTATATTTAAATGCTCGTATCGTTTGTCTTTCTCTCGATAAATTATCCTTCTTGCAGTTATTACATAGCTGAATCATTCGTACGATAAGTTTAGTACGCATGCCCTCGCGAAACGTATGAAGGATTTATGTAGAGGAAAGTTACCCGGCAAAATTGATCGCTTTTACACAGAAAGATAATATAACTTGGTTGTGACTTTCTTCGCGATCAAGCGTTCTTCCTTAATGTGAATATCCGTATGAGTATTCGAGTGATGTTTACCAATGCTAATTCGTCAACAAGATTTTCTTATCAATTACGGAATGTAAATTTTCAACTTACGGGGTCGTCTCGTTGCTAAAAAAAGTAGATGCCTCGCCAACATGTTGAAAAACGATAGGACACTATCTGGTATCAGGACAAAGTGTTGAATTGTAAGAGAAGATGTTTCTGAGCATTGGAATCGGCGACTGACTGTCTAGCGACGAGTCTTCTCGATTCCCGACCGCAGTCACCACTTCTTATCGTAGCTAGACTCGCAACCACAAAAAATATCAAGTGCTTTGTCTGTTTAGCGCTGCCCTTTGCGAGATAATTGAAAACGGGATTCCCACGATCATTTGGTAGACTATAAAGACACACGATTTTCAATTTTGGTTCATTGTTCGGCAATTGCGATGTACGTTAAACGTATTGATGTCTTCGAGCTTGGTAATCCATCGTATCACGCACCAAATTAAATACGATTAATCGCAATTTAATAGCGCGTATTCGCGGGTTTATCTTTCGGCCTTGCAAGTATCGCACGTGAAATTAATATAAAGTAGGTTATTAGTATTAATGTATATATATCACAGAATTGTTTATCCAATGTGTATACGTATCGCATAACTTTAGGTGAAAGGTGCGAGAACTTGATGATAATGCGATTAATAATTCGTCAGTGAGAATTCGAACAAACTTTTAGATAATGTTAATCACTGACGATTCGGTCAGTCCGGTCGCGTTCGCAATGGGACCATTGACTTAACTGAGGAAGAAACTCGAGCGCAGAAAGTATTTCAACGTCTCCCGCACTCGTAACTTGCATGGTGGTAGGGAAGCATTTTTTCACTCGACATACAATTCGAGAATGTATCTGGATGTAAATCACGCGGGCGGGATAAATATCTGAGACTGACGCAACTCCGCTGGTTATTGAGACAGAGCGGATAATACCATTCTGGCTGATAAGGGCTAACGGTTTACGGTCCAGTGGGGTCTCCCTGAACTTTTCCATCTTTCTCGCTCGCTCGCACTCCCTCGTACTCTAAACGACCTCGCTCCCACCCCTATTGTTCTACTATATCGCATAGCGAGGAATCCGATATCGGTAGATTTCCTATTATTCGATTGTTCGCGACCGCTGACCTCTACGGAATCCTCCTTGACTTATTGCTTCTTTAAGCGCGGCAAAGAATCCCGGAAAAGAGTACGCACCGACAGAAGGGATCAATGCATAGATTGATGGTCTTTAAACATAGGGGATTGATGGTTAAGCCCCATCAATCTATGCGTTACATCCGTCAGAAGATCGATGAACCGTGGGAGATCATCATTATAAGAAGAGAACTGGGTTATCATCCCGGAATTGTACTTCGGTGGAGTTATCGGGGAAAAGTTTCGAAACAACGAGAGTCTCGGTGCGTTAATTTGTTGGTAAATTGTCAGTATTGACGAGCAAAATGTTTATGAATACGTTGACTAGGTCGCGGCAAAAGTGTTTGACTGTTTTAACATGGAAAAAGAAACAGTACTTCGAGTAGTTGCGTCATGTGATACAGTAACCTTGTCGCTGGGGTTGCTTACTCGGTTTGTCTTATCGAGGAGAGAAACTGTTGAACTCGACGAAAGTATTATTCCATGCGCCACTCTACGAGCAACGTTCGGTAGCGAAAGATGCTGCGACGAGTAAAATAATAGGGGAGGGGAACGGGACCGGAGTCTTTCTCTTTATCTCGCCGCAACGAGAGCAATCCCAGTGCCGAACGAGGTTCGACGTCCCATGTCTCTCAGGAAAATCCATCGACCCACAAGATAGCGAAAACGTGACCGGTGTTAGCGGTTGAAACGTTTCTGAGAAAGAAAACGAAATGTAACGGGTAATTCCCCTTCACCGCTCAGCCGTCTGATTGTTCTGTACGAATACATATATCAGAGCAACCGCTGCGTGCCACGCTGTGATTCTGTCTCTTTGCATCTGTCACTCTTTCCCGCGTCTCTCGTTGTTTGTCACGAGCATTCAAACGATATGGTCCGACTATCTATTTGGAACGATGATGCTACGGCTCGTTGCGCCTTGAAACCTTGAGTCACAGAGATGACCATTCGACGCGGGGGATCTAAGCACGTACGCGCTTGAAATGCTCTAGCACTTCTCGAAACTGGAGCATCGTCTGATATCCCTATAATTCCAGATCTCTTCGTAGTTTCCGTGATCTATTGTAGCCTGTGACGTTCTAACAGATCTACGTGTGATAACGGTTTAACACGTAGAGATTTACCAGATTTCTGTATCGTTACCGGAATACTTGAGAACTCGAGCCGGTTCGAGATCGAGAGCTCGAGGACGAGGACTCGTTGGTGTGACCGTTACAGGAGACGAGAAATTCACGGTATCTTCAAATTCTAAATTATTATTGACGTGGGGTTCCGGACTCGCTACAGTTTCTGGATAATTGATTCTCTCCTTCAACAAGTCTTCTCTCAATTCTTCCGAAGGCGTTCTGAATATCTTTGACGACTTGTCCGAGTGACCGGAGAATTTTTTAATGAACATTATCGGACTGTTTGCCATGCGATAACTCTCGCTCCGTTTGATTTTTCGATCACCTTTCTCCGATGCCCTATCAGATTTTTCGAGACAGACCTTGTCGTCCTGATCCGAAACGTCTTCCTCCGTAATTCTTGCATCGCAGGGTTTTTCTGCCTCCTGAATGTCGTTCCCGACGACGTCGTTCCGTCTCATGAAACTCGGCGTATCTAAATCTGATATTAATAATTTTCTGCTTAATTTCGGTGTCGTACCACTCGCTTTTAAGTTTGCCGGACAGAGACCAGATTTTTCAAAACTGAGACGCGCGCTCAACAGAGGTCTGACCTCCGTGATCGCCGCCTTTTGTTCCTGGGAGCTGTAATTGAATGATCCAAAACTTCCTAGATTCGTTTTGCTTTTTGCAATTGAATTTTTCGCGTCACAATCATCGCCCTTATTGCAAACCTCCACGCGACTCTCCGGCGGATGATTCTCGTCACCGTCTTTTTCCCTCAGACGACTCTCTACGAGGGACCTCGTAGCGCAGAAGCTCTTCAAGTGCAAGTCTTGCGTTTCATGACATTTGTTACTCGGAGCTAGTGCGCCTGAGTGTCGACACGAGAGCGACGGACTGTCGCTCCTTGCAGCTTCCTGTTGCTGCTGTTGCTCCTGTTGATTCTGATGTTGATGCTGTTGTTGAGGCTGTTGACGCTCGACGGGCGCACGAACATTGCTATCTAATCTACCGGTGATCTCAGTGCAATCGTGTTCAGTGCCGGTGTTGCCGCCGAAGGCGTTCTTACCTTCGTCGCCTTGCACGTTGACGTACGCCCCGCGAACTTGTCTATGAGGACTGGTGGGGCTGGTCGGTCCCACAACGGTAGCCGGAGTCCTCACGTAGTCCGGACTAGGCGCGCGATCCGGACTCTTAGCTGCACGTATTATCAACTTCCCGAGTTGCGGTGATGTTGGCGGCGTTGACGCGGGTTCGTTCGAACCACCGTCTACTGCATCCAATGTCTTCGTGACTGCGCGCACGTGTGTCTGAGCGCGATGTAGCAGCGGTGATGGCGAAGGCGACACACCTTGTTTGACGAAGGGACCTGAAATATTATTTATACAAATTTATGGTTAGTCTCTCGAATCTTTACGGTTGACACTTTTTTCAATATCGGATCGGTTAGCTAAACACCTGGATTGAAGGTCGTGTGCGCTCCCTTTCTTCTCTTCAAGCTGTCTGATGAATAAACGACTTTTCCATCCGAATCCAAAGTCACCCTGGCTCCTTGTCTTCTCCTCTCTAACGAGGAATCCGGCTTTTTCGGCAATTCGCTGAGGCTCACGTATTCCGCATCTCTTTTGAATAAATCAGAATTGGCGTAGGTCACTGCTGAGCGCAGCGATGCCGTTGTCATTGCGTTGGCTGTCTCGTGCCGTTTGTCGTTGTTGTTCCTCACGTCGGCTATGGTTACATAGTCGCCGGAGTCTGCTGTTGGATGCGGCATGTCCTGTACCGCGTTCTTCGAATTGTGCTTGCGCCCGGTAAGAGGAAGAACTCCCCGAAGCTTTCCGAGTACTCCGCTCAACGGACTTATCTTACTGGTAGTTGTGTTGCTTGACGAGGATTGATTGCCGCTGGGGGTCTTGGAAGGATTGTGGGGATTGCTCGGATTCGATGGAATAACCGTCTGCACGGTGGCATAAAGATTCTTGTCCTGTCCATTGATTACTTCCATCTTGGAGGTCCCGACAGTTGCTGACATAAGGATCGCACCAGGACTCGTCGAATCGACATTCTTCTCGTTCCTCCGCAACTCGTGATCGGGTTCCTTCGCTTGCTCGTCATCCGAACCCGGTGGCGTTATCACGCACATCGATGGAATACGACTCGAGTTGATTGCGGTTTTTGAACGGATTCTCTCGATCCTATCGCACCCCTCCAGATCGCTGGATTCCGAATATTCGAACTCTGAACACGATCTACCGGTGCAAGCCGGACTCGATGCTGATTCCACGGGTGAAGACGACGTATTATGACCGCTGTCCGGTGATTCTCCGCCATTTTGGTTCTGCCCGTGTACCTAAAGACATTGACCAACACGATAGACTTATCTTCGTTTGAATAAGAAAAAAAACGTTACGAACTTTTGACGATAAACGCAACGTACCATCGCAACAACGGTTAAGCTCGACTTCCGCTCGGGCGGCACCGGAGCCAGAAGAGCCGTGCAAACTGTTCCGGCTGAGCTGGTCGTCGTTGAAGTCGAACCCCTGCCAAAGAGCTCATACTCATTTTCAACTATCGGTGACGTCGGATCGGAGCTGACGTCGCTCGACTTGATAATCGGACTTTGCGGTGCCGGTTCCTCCTCCCTCAGGGTTTTGAGCCCAGAATCCATATGGAACGAAGTATAGTAGCCCTCCGTATCGCAGGAATACACCGATGACGTTTCACCGTCATCGGAGAAAGGTACTACCGCGATATCCTGTATGATATCCGGCGTAAGGGTGCCCTCGGATGTTACCGAGGAAGATGCAGATGTATCTCTTCCCTTGAGTCTCCGTACTTGACTCAACGAAGTCGAGGATGTGCCGATAGAAGCTGTTGTGGTCGACCTGAAACGAATTGTCCTCGGTTGATGACTGACGAAGGAAGAGTAATTGCACCGAAGATGACTTTCCTGGAAGCTCAATTTTTTTTCTTTACCTCGGCGGATGCGTCGTGGTCGTTGTTTCGCTTCCTATACTGGCTCTTCCACTCTCTGACGAGGCACTCCAGTTTCCAGAACTGGAATGCGGTGCATCGTCGCGACTCGTTCCCTTTCTTCGTTCTCTTCTCTGTGCCGCACTCTCCCTCAACTTGACGCTCGACTGCCGCTCGGTATTTGGTACGGAAACTGGAATACTGGAGGTACTCTTGCCACTGGAACTCGAAGAACTCGGTTTTCTCTCGTGCGATTTGTCCTTCCTTCGTCTCGTCGAAACTGTCTCGTAGATGTTGGTTTCCTCCGGAGTCTTCGGTTGGCTGTCCGAAGTCCCTTCGTCGCCAGATTGAACGACATCCGTCGTCACGTCGATCTGTTGACTCGACGACTGACTCGACCTCGGACTTATCAGTTTCAGTCTCGACATTCCCCAAGCCTTCAGCGTATTGAAATGCGATTTCTTCTCTGTCGGCGAGTCTTTCTTCGCGTTCGAGCCAAGAATATCCGTGCTCGCGGATCTGTGAGCTCTCGGTGTCGTGCTGGAAAGTACTTCCTCGGGTTCGTCCGGCGTCGTCTCTCTGCACAAGAAACATAACTATCGTTAAATTCGCTGAACTCGAACACATCTTTCGAAACAACGAAAACTTCCAACAAGTTATTTATCGCCAGTTTCGCCCTCTCTGAAAGACATGTACTTTATTTCTGTTTCCCCTGTACGTTTCGTAAGGCGGAGGAGCTGTGCGAAAGATGAGAAGCGCATCGAGTTTAAAGGACTGCGAGCTGGGCAATCAAAATTCTTCGCGGTTCGGTAACCGCCGGAATTTACGGAGCGAGACGAATCGTTCGATTCACCAGGTTCATGTGCAGGGCGTTTAATATCCCCTTTGCATGGAGAGTCTGTGTAGAATATAAGCTCTTGCGACACCACTCGCACGCGTATTCATCGTGAGCTCGATACGAACAACTCGAGTCGAGCTGCAATGGCGTATATGTACGTAACGCGATGTCCCGTAGAGTTTTGCCAAGTAGGTACTGACCCTCCGACTGCTTGGCGGATCTCCTTCTGATCGGTACCGGCTATCGTGTTTCGTCTCTTCCCACGTGGCCGACGAGGACGGGATCTTCTCTTCACGGCCGTCGAGTCTTGGCACCCCGGTCCAGCCAGTAAGGATCTTCTTCTCATCGACATTCTCTCGAAGCCTCGCCCACTCACGTCCACCGCAACTATTTCTGCTGGGAATCTGTCGGGTTTAATATAACGAGTTAAAATAAATCGTTTGTCATTTATTCGAGAGTTCTGTAACAGGATTACTCGCGAATATGAACGAGGCATCCTGTCTCCGGTACGTACTTGAGAGCAACAGCCTGAACCTGTTCCTCGGGGCTGGGTAGCTTGTGATCGACGGCGTCGTCGGTTGCGGTGTCTCCAAGTATCCTGGACATGCAGTCCGGTGCTACCGTGACGTCACCAAGCGCCTCGGTCGACGTCCACCTTCTCAAGTCCTCGAGTGCCGCGGGCTGTAATTGCAAAGAAAACGAGATGAAGATAAAATCAGCCGTTCCATTTCATTCACCGGTCTTTCGCACGCCTCTGGAATATACTCTACTTAAATGTTCTTACAACACTACTAACAAGAAACGCTTCGAATCGTGAAATTTATGCTTCGAACCGACAAAATGTGATAATGTGTTGACAGATTTGATTCATTCTTGTCTCTGTATCGACAAATTATAATCGACTTGTGTAACAAATTTGCTTCCCAAAATCTGTATCTATATTGTGACGTTTGCTAGGAAAATTCATTAGAAAGATGAAAAATTAGCCAGAAATTGTATCGAAAATATCTGATCCTTTTTTTTAATCATACATATTAATTTACTCCGTTGAGTGCATGAAATCGGACATCGGTAGACAGAAACCTCAAGCATCTATAAATTAATCGAGGTCCACAGAGTTTCGCTAATAATTCTAGTCGTCGGAGTTGATGTAAGTACAAGGAGGTTCGTATACCGTACTAGATTTCACGGGCTGTATATCTCTCGTGTGTGTACTGAAAGTATTGGGTTACGAACTAGTTTCGTTCGGGTTCGCGTGAAGCTCAAGCTCTCGCGTGCTCACCCGTTAAGGTCGAGACTGGAGAACTCACGAGTAAACTACTTGAGGGATATCACCGCAAGTGTTTCACGCTCAAGATCTCGCCTCCTTGCGATACTCCTCCGTGAGATACGCGGCAGAGATTTCATGATCTCGGGGACGTTTATCGTGTGCCAGCTAAGCCACGAAAGCAGCAGGTCGCTTAGATCCTTCGTGCTGTAAATGGACCCCTGGTGACCCTGTAAGTACTTTCGCCATGTACACTCTAATGGTAGTCAAGTGGAATTCCACGGATATGTAAAACGCGTGCCTTTTTTTCCCTCCGACCAAGATCGTATGACTCCGATAATTCTTTACGACTCGATGTTTATAAAAAGTTAATATTTATAGGCTCGTTTCATCTCTTCGAGACGAAAGATCGCCTGAAGAACCCTGTTGTTTTATTAAAATTTTGCACCGGGCTTGCTAATAGTAATTTTGTTATTATTTTCGTTCTGAATTATTTCGTGAGGACTTGATGAGGCCGCAGATGTTACACGCTATATAATGCGAGAGTCATCGCCCGGTCCGAAAACACCGGTTCCAAGGATTATAGTATTCATTGCCCCCAGGTGTGAGAATACTTGATTTTCCTTAATCGATGAGTCATCGCACGAAGCTGCAGTTGCCGAATTACTACTCTCGCATATACGGGTACCGATAATTTCATCGCGTGATGAAATTTTGTTCACAAAATCGTTAAGGATAGATCCCTACGGAATCTCCACGTGTAATTTCCATCTGCTCGCGGCGCTTGTATTGGTATATCGGAAATTGGCATTGCTCGCTCATCTCGAGTTCAGCGCAGTGGACTCTCCCATCCAGTCAGCCGAGATTTTGCGAATGAATGCAGAAACAGGCATTTAAGATTTGGCCTGCTTGGATCCTTCGGGCTCCATTAGCGCTGCAGCGGCAGGTAAGTAGAAGGAAGAAGAAGAAGAAGAAGAATAAGGAGAAGGTAGAACACGAAAGCGAGAAGATGAGGAGAATGAGGGAAGTAAGAGGCAGATAAGATGAAGAAAAAGTAGCGGGGAAAAGGGAATAGGCATTGGTAGGGCCGCCGTCGACGTCGCTGCCACCGCGGGAGTTCTTCTCGCTAAGAAGATACGTAACCTGCCGGCAACCTGCAGCCCCGCTTCGTCCTTGTCGTATACGACGTCTACAGGGTGTCCCTGAATCTCTGAAACAACTGATTCATCATCTTGAAACCTTTTCTGCAAATTTTACTAACGAAAAAGAATCCTTTTTCAATAAATTAATGATTCTACCTCCGGAAACTTTTCACGGGTCAACTAAAAAATACATAGAATTATCATACGATCAATGAATCGCGTAAAAATCTTCGAGACACCCGTTACAGCCGGACCTCCCTACCATGTACCTTGAGACTTCTTACGGGCCTCAGGAGAAACCCCACAACGCGTATAGTGGGAGGAATTCCAGCGTTGCCAGACCCAGCACAGGTACCAGATCCTGCGGAGAAAGGGAACTCCTTTTTCTTTTACCCTTTTGTTAATTTCGTACACGATTTAAACCCAGGAGAATTTCCTTTTTTTTCCCATCGTACATGAGAGCGAAGTAATATTCTGAGTCACGTCTGTTTGTCAACAAACCCTCGAAAATATAAGGGACGTTTTAAAGGGTGATCGAGAGATGCTGCAGCATCACGATGCCATGATAATATATAGAGTGAAGAAATAGTCGAAAGTTAGGGGTGAGCGTAACGACTTCTGATCCCCATTTGGGCCGAGTAAGAGAGTCATCGAGCGACCCATCGATCGAGTACGGGGATAATGGACGAACGGCTAATGGTCACACGATAGGCTTATAGCGAGGGGTCCTTAATTGTAATGGGTTCATACGTCGTAGCACGAGCTCACGCAGAGCCAAGAACCTTTCTGAGGGAACCCGATAAGCGGATCAGAATGTAAAAAGTAAATGAGCAACTCTTCTCGCTCTATTCCATCCAATAAACTAATTAAATATACATATCCACTGATATGGGTGAAAAACCCCCTTCATTATTATTTTTTCTCTCCTCGTATTGCGTCATGAATTGAAAGCTTTAAATTCACGAAGGATGAAAACGGATATCTGTGCAAAACGACGAGTCGTTCGACCGTAGACGACGGGACCCGTTTTATCTCGGATCTCTCTTCTTCCATTCAACCTGTTGGTCCTGAATCATCTGAGTTTCGAGGCACCCACTCAGGACTCTGTTTGGCGTCTTCCGCAAAAGTACCTGAAAGCGGAACGACCCAGTAGGATTCCCGAGGCGTTCGGGACCATTGGGAACTAACATCGAATCCTTCCATAATATGCCAAAGCACGTAGGGATTCTCTCAGAGACACAGGTGCGTGTCATCAAAACTCGTCATTTATGTTCATCTTTATGGAGTTGAAACTTTAGAGGAACTTAAGCTTTTACAAACGTTCAGATCCAGGGTCGTTGCGCCTATAAAATCTTAATCCTTTCACGTATTGCCTGAGATAAATAAAATAACGAAGCGAGTCATGGACAGTCCAGTAGGTCATGGTCCACGAAATTTCGGTCGGGAATTCCTGTAATTTTTTTTTTTTTTTTCGTTTGCGCAGTCACGGCGTTAATAGGTATGAAATAAATCGCGGTTAGTTTTACTTACGACTCTGGATTCGATGTCGAGACTCTTGTCTCGCCTTCTCTTTCCAAGGACGGGAGTGCACATGAACATGTCCATCGAGCTACCAGCATCTCGGTCTCTCCTCAACGAATCCAAACTTCTCACGGCCACGATCGCTGCAGCCTCGTACAATTCCCTCAAGGCCTTTGGCCTGCTGATCGAAGTGAAGAGCGCGTTGTCCGGTTTATTCGAAGCATGAAAATGCAATCTCCTCGCGGCAAACGTGCAGATATCCGATTCCGCTGTGAACAAAAAAATATCGAATATATTCGATTAATCAAGAGTCATATGTCCCCCCCCCCCTTCGTTCGTCCATCTCTATTGTACACGAGAATCAAAACCTTCAAATCTGACACGTTGACATCATGGCCTGAGGGAAATTAATCGAAATACCGAAATCAAAGTACACTAAAATCAGAATTCGACCATTCGTAATTCTGTTCATGCGGAATATCGAATCGTTGTACGCTGGTACGAGTAATCAAAAAATACAACAAACAACAAACCACAAACAACAACAAATCTGTACTTAGGGACGCATGAATTGTCGATCGTTGATTACACGACTGAATGATTACGACAATTGGAATTAATATATCAATATTTTATTGGGACCAACGCGGTCGATTTGATTTGCCCTTTTTGCAGGATTTACCGAGCTGCTGAATTTCAATCCCTTATAATTTCACCGGCATTTGATTTAGGTTGTTGGAGAACCGATGTGCCGTTGGTCTACCAAGATGACGCGGACAATACCCGGTGGGCGAATACGATTTGTTCCATAACAAGGCATGCGCGGATGGTCGGTCTCTTTTTCGCCCATTATCCGCTGGTAGCGCGTGTATACAACACGCGAGAGCTCTGCATTATAGTAGAACGGGTGGGTGGAGAGACCTTATTGTCTTTGTTTCTTACAGCGAACAATGAGCAAACGAACGATCTCTTAATTCTCATTGTGCACGTATAACGGTGAGCGAGTCTATATGCGTGCCTCGATGTGCTTTCAGATTTCTACCCTCGCATTTCCACCCCCGACCGGTTCGTGTGAACGGGCCAAGCTAAGCTTGGAAGGAAAAAAAGCACGAATAAGCTGAAAGATTCGAGCAATAACAAGCTGAGGCAATGAAACGATGAATGAAGAACAACGCGGAGGGTGGTATTCGAGTTGGGAAGTATTTGAAACGATCATTAGAATTAAATTGATCGTGAAACATCAGCGTGAATGAAATAAACGCTATGACTTTGCGAATCGGACGCGTTGCTGCTCCTGTTGCTGGAAGTTAATTTGTAGGGTGTATCTTCGAGTCTAGTCTGAATCCTTTGAATCCCGAGTCTCACTGTTCGTAATGCTGCTGTTGCTGCACCCGTTTCTGCTGATATCGCACGTGCGCCTCCGGGCCAGTTGGGGCTAACATAAGTATGTATAAACACGAAGAAGATACGGGAGGGCTCGGATAGTCGTTCGCGCGCCACGAGAGTTCGAAGTCATGCGAGCCGGCGGAATACAACAGCTCGGCATAGCTAAGGATTCGCAAACCAGTCCGATTCGATCCTATCTTATGTATAAGCGTTGGCGGTCCGATGTTGCGAAGAGTATTTCTTACGAGCGGTCGAGTGTAACCGTGCGGTAGCTTGGCACTCGCCCTCTCGCTTCTCGCCCGCACTCGCTCTACATTATCCTGCAGCATCCAGGAACAGCTTCAACGCTTGTAGATATTATATCGAACTTCACAAGGGAGTACTGCTTCTTATACAACGGATGAATCGAGACGAAGAAACGAGTCTGAACTACTGTGCGTTCTGCGCTGGTTGCTCCGAGCCTCGCTCTATACAGTCATGTACCAAATAAAAACAGTAATCCCTTTTATTTGCCACGAAGAGACGAATATTTCATCCGAAGAAAATGTTGTTATTATGAACAAAAATGACATTGATTTTTTTCCGGCTCAAAATCGATGATGTTTTCGCTTTCTATACGTTCTTCAGAAAAATAATTCAAAAAGGAATACGGTTACTCGTATCTTCTCGAGATCCATGCGTAAAGGTGTTGGGGCGACCAGATTGCGAGAGACGGAACAAATAAAAAGGATAAAGAATCGTACGAATAATACGAAGAATAAGAAGATACAGAAGAGGAGGAGGAAGAGGACAGCGAGGAAAAGGCGGTTCAGAGCCGGTCGGCCCGTGGGAGGTCCGCGAGCTCGCCGCCGATGAGCCTTCGCTATGCAAAGTGCCCGCGAGCTTCGACCGCCTGTTCTCTCGCGGACGGCTGCCTTTTCACAGAGAATGCCGACAGACGTAACAGCATCAGCGGCATCAGCATCACCACCAGCGGGAGTACACGGTATAGATATTTACTATACTGCTGCATATATAAGTATACGTACTTATACAAGTACAAGTACGTATAAGTACATCGAGGATTATCTATAAAACGCAAGCTTATATAGCGTATGTAGCGCAAAGACTGTATACGATCCTCGCAAAGTCTTGCGCCGATCGGGATTCTCCGAGGTCTCTGTACCAACGTCAGAACCAAGATATCAAGAAAAGCGTGCGTAATTCGTGGTTACTCGGCGCACGAGTGCACGCGCGGCTCTTTTACTTAAATTATCCCCTTACCGCGCAACTTGCCGCGCTGCCTAGAGCGTGTTAGCATCCGTGGAGTACTCGTGCGAAACATATATATACATATATCTATATATATTTTCGCAGTCGAGTCTACCACAGTGCTCAATCTCTCGGTTCTTCGTTGCATACTATATATAGGTATATAATATAGAGTTGCAGCATTTGCGTACATGCATCGAAGAAGTGCTGCACTTATGAATCATCAATCGTGATCGATCGATAGCTAAAGAGTACAGCGATAGAGTGCGTACGACCTGTCGAAGCTTTCGAGAGTCTCCAGAGATATCGAGACGTAGGATCAATGAACGAGTTATGGAATTATCTCAATGACTAATCTTAGTATGTACTCGAGTGTCAACATCACGGTCCTCATTATAGTTTTTGTTTAGTTTCTACTTAACGTTCTACGATTGTAACAGAAATTTCAGTAAAATTTGAGCTGAAATGTAAAGCGGTTCGCATAACTACTTATGATTGGAGCAACAAGGGTAAAATAAAAAGAAGTGTAAAAAAGTAAACTGGTCGTTTTGCATATGTAGATTCTCTGCATTAGCATTAAATCTAAGTACTAAAGTCTTTATACATTTCTGGGAAAAGTATATCTCAATTCGTCGTGGAAAATCATATAATAGACTATTTTTAGCTTCGTGAAATTGTTGTGTTGCGTTTGATTGCTTTGAATTTCTTTTCTGCAATGGTTTATCGTGAATTATATAAGAACGAATATAAAATTCGTGGAGACAAAGTTTTTAGTCGAGGGACCAGCGACTGAAAGAGGTAAAAGAGTTGCGGTGCGATAGAGCCCGAGGCGAATGGCGAGGGGAAAGAGGAACCGAGAGCGAGGAATGCGGTTACGGTAGATCGCGGACCAGTCGTCCCGCTCGAAGCGAGAGGCCCAGAGCGGGCTCAGGCGAGCGGGCCAACGAAAAACGAAAAATTCGTCGTGAACTCAAAGTCCGAAGAGCGTTGCCTCTTTCTTACTCCTCGATTATCCAAATACGTGCGTCCTGCTCTTTTCACTCGCATTCAGCTTCAAAGTGTTGTTGGACCGTCCATTCACTACCGACTTGACTAAGACGGCGGCCCAATAAATTTCCCTCGACCGTTCGCCAGGTTCGAATCTTCCGCCAAAGAAATTTACTCTTCTTCGCGACGTCGAGCGGCCACCGGCCGACAAATTAATTCGCGGCTCGTTCTCGCGCCACTTCGCCCTTTCCAAGACACGTTATTTTTTGTCCTCCTGACACATGTAAAAAAATACTTTGGATGCATATCTATGCATCCAAAGTATTTTCATGTCTTGCCACGTATAATTTTTTTAGAAACATTCGGTAAATTCTAAGCCGCGGCTGAGTGAACAATTATAGGTAGGGGAAAGTGGGGCAAAACGGACCGCTGGGGCAAAGTGGAGCCCTTAAAAAAATATAACAGGGCAAAATTAAGAGGTTCGAGGGCGTTTTTGGGAATCGTGACAGCCCTATCTTCACATCCGATCTTAACCAGCATTTTGGTTT